>JAVTVY010037557.1:0-156998 GCA_036873755.1 Hanleya hanleyi
ATAAAAACATCAACAGAAGTTGAAATAAAACATGCGCAATAACGATGTATTAATTATGCGCAGCATAAATATTAGGCAATTTGAAATCATACTGAATATGAGCATATTTCATTGATCAGAATATGACCATTCATAGCTTAGTTATAGGATTTGTAATTATATTGTCATTTTTGTATATTTTATCGTTTTTCGATAATTTCCGCATTTCCAAACAAGACGAAAATTTGTACTTGGTATAAGTACAGCGAATGTGGAAACTAATGGCTCATGAAGAATACTAGATTGGCCTTTTTTCACTTTTGCGCTGCCTCGAAGCTGTTACTAGTAACTAAGGAATCAGTCGAAGCCGTTTTACCCTGCGTGCTAATCGCTAATTGATCTTCAATACGCGTGGGGTTCTTGACGGGCATCGGTATTAACCCTATTATATACGCTGACGAGTGAGTGAATAGGGTTTAACGTCGCTTTCAACATTTTTCAGCTATATCACGACGGGGAAGGGAAGGGAGGTGAGTGGGAGGGGTGTGGTTAACTACTTGTAACCGAGCAGATCTAATGCTGCCATTTTATACTGCTGTCCCACCGAAATATCATTCCGTAGGCAAACATGACACCCCACTCATTCACATTATACTGACACCGTCCTTGTTCTATCCTCTTAATACTGAGCGTAAGCGAGGAAGCAACAAGTTCCATTTTTCAAGTCTTTGGTATGACCCGGCCAGGGATTGAACCCAGTACCTAGCGCTACGAATATCAACAGTTTATTTTATTCTACTTACGTTATACTAACTTAAAACCTAAAAAGTTTGAGATCAAGTAAGCGTATCATGCTATAATAAATGATCTCGATAATGAAAACGAGGAACGGTGAACGCAACAGTACAATCCACACTGGTGGTTCCCACAGTATACGCCATGGTTCTTTCATAATGTGAGAGCGGTACGTTTGAAGATACCAGCATAGTGCAACCGGTTTCCTCATGACCCATTAGTTTCCACATCCGCTGTACTTATACCAAGTTCCCTGCAAATTTTTGTCTTGTTTGGAAATTCGGAAATTATCGAAAAACGATAAAATATACAAAACGACAATATAATTCTAAATCCTATAACTAGGCTATGAATGATCATATTCTGATCAATAAAATATGCTCATATTCAGTATGATTTCAAATTGCCTAATATTTGTGTTGCGCATAATTAATGCATCGTTATTGCGCATGTTTTATTTCAACTTCTGTTGATGTTTTTATGCGGCAAATAGCAACCAGCGACTTGGCCGGCGGAATCGTAGATTGAACATCTAAAGGACAGGCCGTGATATTGGCTGCAGGCTAGGAGTGAGTGAGTAGGATTTAACGTCGTTTTCAACATTGTTTCAGTCATATCAAGACGGTGCCTACATGTGCCAGAACACGAGAGTATCCACAGTTCCTATTATTCTGGACACTGATCAGCCTAGTCAGTACAGCACCCGGTCACCCATCCACTGCAGGCTAGGATATCTTATGGTGATTTATAAGTAGATGTATTTATATCTAATTGATGTGATAACTCTGAAGTACGATTGTAAATGATAACAGTAATTGTTGAAAATTGGAATAGGCCTTTACTAAATCATTATGGCAGTGAGCTGAAATATGTTCAGGTACGTGATCTTATTGTTTTATTCGCCACATCTGGGACATGCGAGTGGTTTTCACCGCTGTCATAGTTTCGCTTCCGAACTCAGTTGCAGTTTTGATTAACCAGTATTACTCGCGCGCACATCGATTGCGGTTTACATGTACACTCTATAATTTTAAGTTTGTTCGTGTACTTTATATTTACGTTATATTTAACGTCTTAACTTCCTATCGTTATTTATGTTAAAAATTTTTTTATAAAAATAAAAAAAAAAAAACTTTATATATAGGCCCTATTTATTTCGTTTTATATATATTTACAAAGGTTTTAACTATATATTTGTGTTTGACAATATTTTCACAAACGGCGACTTTATATTTTGGTTTTAACTCTATATATTTGTCGTTGACAATATTGTCACAAACGGCGCCTCATACACCAATGTCAAGGCACACCCCAAGTTTGAAGTTGATCGGTTAAATCGTTCACGAGTTATTGTCCGGACAAGAAAATCTAAGATCGAACTGCTTATAATCCAAAATGGCTGACGGCGGCCATATTGGATTACGCACATTGCTGAAAAACAATCCCAACCGTCCTCTGGCCAATGTCAAGACACACCCCAAGTTTGAAGTTGATCGGTTGAATCATTCATGAGTTATTGTCCGGACAAGAAAATCTTACGGAATTACGGAATCACGGAATTACGGAATTACGGACACCGGTGTTTCTAAGTCCCCCCCCTACTAAGTAGCGGGGGACAAAAACAATTGGGATTGTCTGCATTGCAAAAAAAAAAAAATAAATAAATAAATAAATAAAAAATAAAATCTGGCCACCTGCCTCATTTCCTGGCAAGCAGTAAAACAATTATAATGAACCTTTGTATAAAGACTAGGCATAACAGTTTGGCATGGATTTATATCAGATACCGGTACGCAGCAACATTAAACAAATAAGGCAATTCCTGATATTTTTGTCCCACATATTTTCATTTCATACCATGATGGTTTTTACAGTGAAAGATAAAAATTACCAACAAAAATTGAAGAGTCGCAGACATACACAAAAAGTACAGTGCCGTTAAAGTTAAAATCTTGACCTCAAATAAACTGACTTCTGAAGAAATGCGTCTTCTCAACGCAAAGTGGTAGACCGCGTTGTTGTTCTTCATGACAGGTCTCATGCAGGCAATGTCTCTGAAGAAACGATCCATTTTTATTTTCACAAATAAGAATACACTTGAGTCATTTGGCGCCAGTCGGGAACCATTACAGAAAGTATTCGAGGCTCCCAAAAAATAATCTAGCAAAGGTTTCCGAGGGTTAGTTAGCGCATTACGTCATCAAAACATAGAAGAACAAAACGTATGTGGTGCGTACAACAACAACAACGCACACATCGCTCTTCCGCCACGTGAGTGCAGTCTTTTCTTTCTTCTCGCGAGCTGTATTATCTTTGCATTTCGTTACAGAAACTCAATTTTATTGAAGGAAACTCAATTAAAATACTCAATTTTTTCATGGAAAACTCAATTTCCAAAAAAATGTCAAAACTCAATTCTTATTTGTTTTTCATCGGGGTTACCCCGATGAAAAACTGTCAAGAAAAACCCCTGAGTACATGTGCACCTCAGCTAAATGCAAAACTCAATCATTTGCCATAATTTGGAGAAAAATTAATATCTGGCTGATTACTAAGACAAAACCCTCAAAATTTGAACAAAAATCAATATTTCATCTCCTAAATAGCACAGGTACATCCTCTAATCAAAGAAACATGTGTACCAAGTTTCATAATCATCCAATGACAGCTGACAACTGCAACAAACTTTCTAAGTACAGATGTACATGTGCACTTCAGCTAAACGCAAAACTCTATCATAGGGATTTTAACATTGGGAGCACCCCAGGGGTAGTACCCCCCCCCATATTTTTAAATATTTTTTCTAATTGTCCTCCGCCACGAAGTGGTGGGAGGACTTGGAAATGCTAGCCGTCCATCCTTCCGTCCGTCCCTCCGTCCTTCCGTCCTTCCGTCCGTCCCACATCTTGTGAACGCGATATCTTGAGAACAATTCGACCAATCGACTTCAAACTTGAGAACAGGGTTCGTACACAATGGAGGCCCCAGTTTTCAAGGTCTTTTCAAGGTAATAATTCCTGTTTTCAAGGTATACACTTTTTATGTAATAAAGGAATACAGGCAAATTTTTTGAGTTTTCTTACCTTTTTTCACTTTTACTAATGACTTGCTGAGATATTATTGTTCATACTTAACATTGTCATGCACTGACGATACGCTGTCTATTAAATTTCAAATATGACACTTATGTTAAAGATGTGTGATAGTCTGATGTTTCTGTCACATTAAAATGTTCGTGATGTCTTGTGGATAGCCTATTTATTCACACACCGTCACCCATGTGGTGTTCTCTGAGCCTTGCAGTCCGTAATTGGGCTACTGGTCCTCGTGATCCGTCTTAAATTTCCATACTGCTGATATGTGTTTTGCCACGCATGTGGGAAGTCAAGGCTGACTCGCCCATTTTGCCGACGTCAAAATCTTTCTTACACACACCAAACCCAGCTTTGCGTTTATCTGCATGCTGGCAAAGCCAGTCCTTATACTTGTCATCCTTTAGCCAATTTGTATTGAAAAGGCACACCATTTCCACAATCTCTATTTAGCAGATGATGTTCAATGTCAAAAACGAAACAATTTTCAAAAGCCGCCAAAAACCACTTCGTTCTGCTGGACCTGTCGGAAACCCGAAAAATATTCATTCGGCATGAAAACTCAATGGAAATCTGAGGGTTCGCGATGTAGCGGGCCCACGTGGTCAGGTGACATTATACATATTCAGTGCGCAGATGCGGTGACCGAGATTCATACAGTCGGGAACCCGCCGCTCACTTACGAGAGCATACATCAAGTGAGGTTTCTGATTTCCAAGGAGAACCTGTATACCGTGGATAGTCTCCCTTTACACAGCGTGACAACCATTTGTGAAAATAATCATACGGTCATAATCGGGGCTTATTTTTGCTAACGGATGACAAAGGACGATATAACATTCATTCAACTTTACACAATTGACAACAACCTGCTAAGAATTCCCGTTTTCAAGGCCTTTTCAAGGTACATGGCCCGATTTCCCATTTTTCAAGGCATTTCAAGGCCTTGAATTTTAAATTGTCATTTTCAAGGCAATTCAAGATTTTCAAGGTAGTGTGCGAACCATGTTGAGAAGGTGCTTCACATCAGTTAGACGGCCATTGGTATTCATTTTCACTGAGGTACGTAATCCAAGATGGCCGCCATCGACCATATTGGATTCTGTCCGTCCCACATCTTGTGAACGCGATATCTCAAGAACAATTTGACCAATCGACTTCAAACTTGAGAAGGTGCTTCACATCAGTTAGACGGCCATTGGTATTAATTTTCACTGAAGTACGTAATCCAAGATGGCCGCCATCGACCATATTGGATTCTGTTCGTCCCACATCCGCTGAACGCGATATCTCAAGAACAATTCCACCAATCAACTTCAAGCTTGGGAAGGTTCTTCACATCAGTCAGACGGCCATTGGTATTGATTTTCACTGAGGTACGTAATCCAAGATGGCTGCCATTGACCATATTGGATTCCATCCGTCCCAGATCTTGTGAACGCGATATCTCGAGAACAATTCAACCAATCGACTTCAAACTTGGGAAGGTTCTTCACATCAGTTAGACGGCCATTGGTATTGATTTTCACTGAGGTACGTAATCCAAGATGGCTGCCATTGACCATATTGGATTCTGTCCATCCCACATCTTGTGAACGCGATATCTCGACAACAGTTTGACCAATCCACTTCAAACTTGAGAATGTGCTTCGCATCAGTTAAACGGCCATTGGTTTTGATTTTCACTGAGATACTTAATCCAAGATGGCTACCATGGACCATATTGGAATCACTCCGTTCCACATCTTGTTAACACGATATCTCAAAAACAAATCAACCAATCGACTTCAAACTTGGGAAGGTTTTTCACATCAGTTAGACGGCCATTGGTATTGGTTTTCACTGAGGTACATTATCCAAGATGGCTGCCATTGACCATATTGGATTCTGTCCATCCCACATCTTGTGAACGCGATATCTCGAGAACAGTTCGACCAATCGACTTCCAACTTGAGAATGTGCTTTACATCAATTAGACGGCCATTGGTATTGATTTTCACTGAGGTACATAATCCAAGATGGCTGCCATTGACGATATTGGACTCCATCCGTCTCGGATCTTGTGAACGTGATATCTCGACAACAATTTGACCAATCAACTTCAAACTCGAGACGGTGCTTCACATCAGTTAGACAGCGATTGGTATTGATTTTCATTGAGGTAGTATGTAATCCAAGATGGCTGCCATTGACCATCTTGCATTTCACTCACCCATTTGGTCTTTGATATATGTTGGCATTTGTGGGAAGTTGATGCTGGGTCGACATCGGGCCTTACAGACTAGTCTTTTGTGTTAATTGCCGTCATTTACATCTGACGACGATACAGCTCACCAATCTCCAATGTACGAGTTGTCACAGCGAAACAGCTCACCAATTACCAGTATACAAGTTGTCAGAGCATTTCCATCATAGCTCTCTAGATTTGTATCTCATACCGCTTATGCCGGTGCTAGGGGCCGTGTGGTCATATCATCCATGTTGCCACATGAACAGGTACAATAAAAGCGTACCTGAGATACAACACATATCATGAATCGTTAGATTCTTGGTATGTGCTTTAGAATAGGTTTACCAGAAGACTATTCTGTGAAGTCATATGACACAGTCAGTATGTCAGCACCTCTTCCCACTTCCCTTGTATGTGTTGTAATTGTGAACGCGATATCTTGATCTATTCCACTCATCGATTTATAAACCTCACCATCCACAAATCCATATACAACTACAGACTTACATTCCAGTGTTGCACTACCCATTACTGCTTCCCAAACCTCCTCAAATTGTCTCAACAATTCCAGATGAACATCTCTTTCCACATACACATATCAACTTTCCAAGTTATATTTGAGGAGATATTGGAAGCGTATATGCTGTATGCTCTCAAACAGGCTACTTGGCGGAGGACCTGCTAGCTACTCAGCTTGTTTTTCTAGATTTTGTTTTTGAATTTGCTAAACCAAAAACCTTATCATTTCCAGGCAGGGGATATAAATCAACTGGTGAATGAGCTATTTACCTGCATGCATCAGGTGTGAGCCAGACTGGCCAAAACTGGTTCCTGCAGGGTTTGCTCTTATGACATCACCACTGGTTGTAATGAAGACAGCTGCTCCGTTCTCACGGGGTCGTAACTGTTTGTCCTCATCACCCGACTCCAATTCCCCAAACTGAGGGGCCGTGGTGGCACTATCATTACCTTTTTTACTCTCTGTCTGGAAGAAGTGAAATAGCTGTTTTCATTTTCAATCTTGAAATATATACAAACAACTTCGCCTCTCATTGAACAGGTTGCATACTTGGCAATAATTGAAGTAAATGCTATTGATTAGGTATGGAAGGATGAAAGTGATTACGGCAGAGAGAAAACCGTACAAACAGAAGTGGGGCATACATGTTGAGTGGGATCGAGTGTGACAACATTGGCAAGTTTTCCACATAAAAGGCAATGGTGTCACCAAGATCAAAAACTGGCAATCAAATGAGACTAGAGGCCACGGTCACACTTGATTCCATCAGCCTAGTGTGAACTGTCCATCCCTTTCATATTGCCAACAAATTGCTGGTACTCACACTGGATAGCGCACTCTTTAATTAAGATATATGCGGGGCACACTTGAAGATGGAACAAATTATGGTTTGTCTGCAAAATTTAGGGTATACTAATACATTGTGTATAGATTGTGACTTTTGATATGTGAAGGTGGAAAATGTTGAAAGAAAAAGCAAGTACAAAGCTAATTTGGGGAAAGGCAAAGACAATATGGTGAAGAGTAAATGGTGAAAAAAATAGTTTGAAAATATGTTCGTTCACATCAATGTCACGGTGGCAATTTGTTGCTGCAGTGCACTGATATGAAAGGACATTTATTTTCTGATTAGAGACATTTGTTATTATTGCTGCTTCACTACTTTGCTGTTGTCATTGATATTTTCATTTGGTTGCCATGAAAACCACAAAAATACATCAAAATATACCCAATTTCAAAAGGCTTGTGTACAGCCACACAACAATGCTGCATACCAAATTTGAAGTCTCCGGCTGCAATGGTTTGGCTTCTAGAGTGTTAACGTCTTTACAGGGATATTTTCCATTTTGTTGCCATGGTAACCATAAAAAACATCGAAATGTAACCAATTTCAATAGGCTTGTGCTTTGCCACACAGCAATGCAATATACCAAATTTGAAGTCTCCAGCTGCAATGCTTCAGCTTCTAGAGCGTTAATGTCATTACACAGATATTTTCTGTGTTGTTGCCATGGTAACCACAATAAACATCGAAACGTACCCAATTTCAATAGGCTTGTGCTTTGCCACACAGCAATGCAATATACCAAATTTGAAGTCTCCAGCTGCAATGCTTTGGCTTCTAGAACGTTAATGTTATTACATAGATATTTTCAGTGTTGTCATGGAAACCACAAAAACAATTGAAATGTATTCAATTTCGATAGGCTTGTGCTTTGCCACACAGCAATGCTGTATACCAAATTTGAAGTCTGTAGATGGAACAGTTCGGCTTCTAGAGCATTAACATCGTCATCCAGCCAGCCTGCCAGCCAGCCAGCCAGCCAGCCGAACAACATAACAACATGATCCCATCCGGCAAGTATGGGGTAAAAAGACAAAGATAGATTCAGGTCCGTATCCAGGAAGATTTTGCTACCAAATTCTCATGCCCAAATGAAAGGAAAATATTTTTTTCTCGAAACAAAACATGCCACAAATTCATTCTTCACTGTGTAGAAATGTTACAAAATACTTCTTTTCAACTTAGAAATAATTGCTATCATAACTTCTGAGTTCGATACACATCGATCATGTGTTGCTGGCCATGCTTTATGCATTACATACTTTAAATGACATTGCATTGACCCCCCCCCCCCCCCTCTAATAGGCAATGATCGCTGTGCTATGGTGGTTTTCTCCTGGTCTACCTACAGCAATCAAAAACTTGAGAAGAACCGATGTGTGGGGAATGCGCTATATCGGTGGCAACACCGACGTGTTTGAGAGAACAGGATTATGGGAAAACAGGAAAATATACACCCTAGAACTGATTAAAGCACTGAAACGGTATTTTCGAGGATCCAACAAACTTCATAGACGGAATGCCGACTTGTTAGTTGTATTATCAAGACAGAATTTACAGGACTTGTTTCACACAGTTTGCTGACCGACGCATACACAAAGATGTGTTATTCCACCTTTTCTTAAAATCGGTAATCGATCCCTGACCGTTCTTTTCAACCCTGATGTAAGTCAACAGCATCAGAGATTCTGAGGTTTTTGTGCAGCAGGAACAATAACATCAAATTTACGTGCAACAACAATATCGAATACAACCGGTGTCCCCAAAAAAGCTCTGGAATTATTTATGTTGTACCTTGTTTGTGGCGGGTGAAGCGAAGAGGTCTTCAGTAGAGTCTCTGATAGGTTGTGAGTATGGCACTGGCTGAAGTTGTTTGGGCAGTGTGGCGCGTATGTCCTGACTACTCGTGTATGTATCCATGCTGACATCCGTGGTTGGAATTGACCCCATACTGTCATATGAATCTGAACAAATTTAAATAGTCATTAATTTTATATACACCAGCACAAGACATCATCTCCTTTCGTATCATAAACACATCAAGTTCTAATGATTTCCTGATTTTCAGGTAACAGTGACCTCGACTTAAAGTTTGGTACACAACACATCGTCTCACCTTAATGTATCTATGGACATGATTTTTAACAATTTCTTGATTTTGGGGGCAAAGAGACATTGACCTAAATTTTGGTATGTGACGTATCTCCCCCTCGGTTTAAATATAGTTTATTCATCTTGATGAAAGGGGAGCGCATTAAGACAGCTTATTATTGCGTCTCCTCAGTACAAAGGTATTTTTTACATCAACCAAATAACAAGTGTAGATATATAACAAATAAAAAGCTAGGGAAGGCTAGGCATTATAGTAAGCACCAAATCGATGACCAAGCTATTAATAAATTTCAGCTATTGTATTAGAAGGGAGGCTCGGAGTGTCACAATACCAGGACTGCTGGACAAGAACTAAGACCAGAAAGACCCTGTTTGGACGCCGAAAAGACAAAGGGATAAATGGAGGCCGATTGTATTTGGAGTTAAAAGCGCTTGGTTTTTGTAATGTAATTGCCCAGAAATGTCTGAATGCGTACATTAGTACGGTAAGTTCCCTAAGTATTCGTGACCGGAAGTGAATATCGCAGTCGTGAAAAACTGACCACTTCCGAATAGTTTGTGCAGGTCAGTTCAGAAAAACGGACAATTTCGTAAATTAGAGTCCCCATGTTAAATGCTCATACCGTTCGACACTGAAAGGTCACAATACGTCGACTGTGATGTTTCTTTAATTTTGTGATATTTTAGCACTCTAAATGATATAAAATCGACAACCACGAGACATTCACTATACTTTTGTGTGTAGAATGAAGCCTAATATACTTCGTCGAAGTTCAGTGGTACGAACACGTGTGGTCGAGGGGAAACCCGGAAGCAAAACCCGGGAAATGTTTGTCGTGCATTTAGATTTGTCAGGCAATAATTCGCAATTTATCAAAGGATAAATAAAGTACTGATTGAGGTAGAAGGAGATCTACATGTAGCATATTTCCCCTTATATTTATTATTTAAATCGTGGGGATAGAAATGATTTAAATCCACTGCAAAGTATAAATCATTCATAGAAAAATCAGGTTTCCCCGTCGCGAATGTGCCGTTTTCGATTACTTAGGGAACAGTGTCACGTGACTTGGCGAAAAATGCTCGTTTTCGAATTTACTTAGGGTCGCGAATACTTAGGGAACTTACCGTAATCTCATCTTTGTCAAGATCGCCAAATAATAGAATTTTCGAGGTTGGAATACCCGGCATGTCGTAAATAGTTGCTAGATTACCTAGTAGTCATGGTAGTAGGATACGTTGAGTGTGGAATATAGGACAATTAAAGAAATAGTGACCCAAATCCTCGTGTGGGTGTCCACAATTACATCGAGACGTGTCAGAAAGGAAATTGTCGAACAAATGTCTTTTAAGGTTGCTGCATCTGTTGTGAAGACGACACAATAAGATATTCTCTTTTCGAGGACAAACATAATGCCAGAAAGGTGGGTTAGGTTTCCGAGACATAGTGAGTAAATTGCGTTTGAAAGCTGCAAGAGAATGCAAGCTTTGAACAGTTGCTGGAAGGGCGGTCCCGTCGCGAACAGTGTTTGGAAAGCAGGATCCCCTAAATAGCTTGGTGCGGCACATGTAAAGAGTATAATAATTAGCGTTACGAACGTTGAACGGATTACGAGTATGTGTTGTGGAAGGGAGATGGTCATGCAAAGAGCTGGGTGTCAATCCATTCACGATACGATAGAACATGATAAGTCTATGAACTTGACGTCGCGTCGACAATGTTTCAAAACCTGATTCTGCGTACAAGGATTCTAGACTCACTTGGCACTGGAAGTAACGCCGGTTATGGTTCTTGATGCATCCTTTTGAATGTCTTCTAATCTATATATTAAATTTTGACTGAGATTGTTCCATACGACATCACAATATTTCAGACTCGGTTATATGAAGCTTTTAAACATTATTTCTTGACATTTTCGATTCAGGATATATTTCAGTCCTTTGAATATGGATAATTTTTTCTGTGCTGTATTTATGATACTTTCTACATGAGTGTGCCAACTACCCTTGGTGTTGAATGTAACTCCTAGATGCTTGTGACTTGCGGATGGTCGGAGAAGCGAATTGTCAAAGGAGATAAGGAAAGTAGATGGAGAATGCCGTAGTGAGACCAGAAGAGAAACTGTTTTAGCAGTGTTAAAATCAACACAGGAAGGAAGCAATCAGAGATTGCTCAATTGTATGCCCCCCCTTCCGCTTTAATCCGACACTGCCCCGCCATTGTCCTGTTCTGTATTGGTCGGTGGAGGACTTCATGATTATGAAAATTCTATTTCAGTCAATTTTTTTGCCATGCCTCGCATAATACATATTCAAAGTATCGCCGGGGCTTTCGTCAAATCCGAAAATGAGACCTACATTCCTTGGGAGTATATTGTGGTGAAATTATGAAGCGATCAGTAAACTTTGAATTTTGCACCCAATTAAATCTTTTTGGGGCAATTTCATACTTCAGGACCTATGTGGTCTGCTTTGGAATGTAGAATGACATATATATAGCCATTTTCTCGGTCCAAATCGGTTATGGACTGAGATCCAGCCTGGATAAATAAATATCCCATTCACTTAGGTTTGATAAACAAAGGATCATAACTCTTGAAAATATAACCGAAAGCAGAGAAACTTCATGCTGCACAACTATGGGGCATTGACCACATATCATGCAAATTTCATACTTGTCCATGCAATATTAACCGAGATCCAGCCCGGACAAGTCCCAATTCACAAAGATTTCAAGAAAAAAGGGCCATAACTCTTGAAAATATAAGCGGAACGCGGAGAAACTTCATGCTGCACAACTACAGGGCACTGATCACATATCCTGCAAATTTCTTAATTGTCCATACAATATTAACCGAGATCCAGCCTGGACAAGTCCCTAGTCACAAAGATTTGAAGAAAAAAAGGACCATAACTCTTGAAAATATATGCGAAAGATGGAGAAACTTCACACTGCACAACTACAGGGCACTGACCACATATCCTGAAAATTTCATAATTGTCCATACAATATTAACCGAGATCCAGCCCGGACAAGTCCCAATTCACAAAGATTTGAAGAAAAAAAGGGCCATAACTCTTGAAAATATATGCGAAACGCGGAGAAACTTCATGCTGCACAACTATAGGGCACTGACCACATATGCTGCAAATTTCATAATTGTCCCTACAATATTAACCGAGATCCAGCCCGGACAAGTCCCAATTCACAGAGATTTCAGGAACAAAGGGCCATAACTCTTGAAAAAATAAGCGAAACGGGGAAAACTTTATGCTGCACAACTGTGGGGCACTGACCACATATCATGCAAATTTCATACGTGTCCATACAATATTAACCAAGATCCGGCCCGGACAAGTCCCATTCACAGAGATTTCAGAAAAAGGGCCATAACTCTTGAAAATTATACCAGAACTACGAGGTACTGGCCACATTCCATGCAAGTTTCAATCCTGTCCATCAAATATTAACCGAGATATTGCGCGGACAAGAAACTCGGACGGACAGACGGACGGACGGACGGACAAAGCGATCGCTATATGCCCCCCCCCCTCTAATTAGAGGGGGGGGCATAACTAGCCATGTTCTAGCCCACTGTGAGATAATGTCCATGTCGTGGTCAATCGATGTTATCTGGGATTGCAGGTTCTCAGAAATTACATAGAGGCACGTGTCATCGGCAAACAGTCGGATGTTGTTCAGTATATTACCAGGTAAGTCATTAATGAATAATAGAAACAACAGGGGACCCAGAACGGAGCCTTGAGGAACACCTGCGTGAAGTCGTAGTATAGATAATTCCCTGCCTTGTATTACGACGCGCTGACAGCGATTAAGTAAATAGCTTTCAAACCATTTTAGTAAGCTTCCGGAAACACCAAACTGTTGCAATTTCAATAGTAGGCCACACCCTGTAGGCCATCGTTTATTACCCCACAAGCAAATTTGTATTCAATATCTGGATTGTGATTGGTTAAAAGGTCGGGACGTATAAACCCATACACCCTGAGTGATATCTTGCTACTCGGGGTGTATAGAAAACAACTCACGTGCGATTGGAAATGACGCTCTCGCTTCGAAAGTTCAGCTGACCATATCTCAATATTTATGGAATAACTTTTGCTCACTCGTCAAAATGTAATGGAATAAAGTCATACTGCATTATTTTTACTGAAGTTTTGGACACATAACTCACCAAAAGGTGTGATTTGTTCCAAAAATAAAAGTCGATTTCCGAACGAAAGCAGATCGAATGGTGTGGCGCGCCTTTGTCACAGTGCCGTAGCAAAATGTGGACAATTTTGTAACCGAAATGGCCCATTGGATTTGTCCGTTGTACCGTTGGTTATAAATGATAGGCCTTTTTCAGTATTTTTACTATAAGATAAAAGGCTTTAGGGGTAATAAATTCGTTATTCAGGTTTTCCCCCGGGTGTATGGAAAGTTACGACCCTCCCTGAAACTCATACACCCTTTGGCTGACGCCTCAGGGTGTATGAGTTTCAGGGAGGGTCGACGCCTCAGGGTGTATGAGTTTCAGGGAGGGTCGTAACTTTCCATACACCCGGGGGAAAACCTGAATAACTAATAATCTCCCCCTTGTATATCTATGAACACAAAACATCACTTTTAATGATTTCTTGATTTTGGGGTCACAGTGGCCTTGACCTTTGACCTTGACCTACGTTTTGGTACATGACACATCATCTTAAATGGTGAAAAAATTAAACAGATCGATTGGCGTCCTGAAAAGAGTATCTCCTTACATTGATATCAATACGCGCAAAATCTTATTTCAATCCTTGGTACTCCCTCACTTTGACTATTGTTCAAATGTGTGGGGAAATTCTCCGAAAACTTATGTTACTAGACTCCAACGAATCCAAAATCGAGGTATGCGTATTGTGTTAAATAGTCATCCTCGCAGTCATTCCAAGGACTTGCTATCTGAGCTTAGTTTTATGAGTGTCTATCAAAGATTAATTTTTAATAAGTGTAATTTGATGTGGAAAATTATCCATGATCGTGCTCCCAAGCATCTAGTAGATCAGTTTTCTCTTGTGTCGTCAAAATCAACATACGGCACAAGATCTAGTACAAAACTTGACGTTTACGCAGATGTGTGTCACCATAATTCTTTTAAATATAACGGTACAAGGGCATGGAATGACCTGCCACTCGACATCCAAAATTCAGGAACATTCCAATGCTTCAAACGCAAATGTAGTAGATATGTTTTATCCAGCGTCCCTTTGTTTATGTAGCGCTTTATACGTGTATTGTTGCGACTACAGCCATATGTTTTAAGTGCGGTATTATTGTCTCATGATGTGGTGTGTCTTCTTAATATGTATCATTTTATGTCTTATTCTTGTTATATTCGTATTTATATTAATATGTTATTTTAATCCATTTTATTTGTTGACGGCTCCATTGTAAAACAGTCCTATTGTGACTGACCATGGATTCCAATAAAAACCTAAACCTAAACCTAAAGACACATCATTAATGGATTTGTGGATACAAACAATCACGATTTTTAACAATTTCCTGATTTGGGGGTCACAGTGACGACCTAAATTTTGATACACGACACATCGTGTCCCCCTAATGTATCTATTGATACAACAAAAAAAGTGATTTTTAATGATTTTCTCATCTTGGGATTTCCCCTAGGGTATCTACGTAAACTCATCAAAAAATTGGAACTGTAGATAGAACACGGTCCCAGATATAGACCGAACACGAGGGTACAGATGAGCATGAGCATGCATATAAAAATGTATAAATCTCTTGTCTTGTCAGTTAATAGTATGTAATCAACTAATCCACAATATTGAGAATGACTGAAGAGATGGTGATCTGAAGCCATACAAACTGCTGTCTTTAAAAGCAAGCTCATTAATACCAAGTTCTAGTGGTCTTATTCATCCACTTCAGTCATGCCACAGTGTCTTTAATATTGATCGTGTCTATCTAATCTTACCCATCAAGGATTCCAGAAGAACTGACAGATGAATTTCAGCTATCTTTTCTTCACTAGGAGAAAACACTGGGAAAAAACTGTGAGAAGACATAATATATAATAAATATAAGTACAAATCTGGCACAAATATTTCCACTTCTTCAAAAATGATCCACATTTTATATCTTTGGATTCAGCGATTGGATATCACAATGATCATAAAATTTGACCAGTACCCATTTTGAGCGACATAGCATCATAACATTCACTTTGATGGAAAAATGAACATTAGAAAAGTGTTCTAAACTTGTAGTCGAACATATTATCATGTCAATGCGGCATGATGAGAGAACAACACTATAGCATATTGTCAAGATAAATTTTTTTCCTTCAGAACATGGCAGGCAAAGTTTATTCATGAAGCCATTTAGCGTTATTGTGGTCATGATACAAGCTGTGATTTCACAATTACACATACAGATACAGGTAGGATACATACCCATTCACAGGTTTGGTAGGAGATAACAAACTGATCTGTGGCACATCTGTTCTCCCCACAGCTACTTTAGATGGACCTGTCAACACTTCTACTAAGAGACTTCCCATATATTTGAAAAATTAAGGCAAAAGTTGTATAATACGTTATGGGAGTGGTGGAAAAACTTGAACTCCCGTGATTGTCTGCCATCATACCATGACAATCACACCATGTCTGTCAGTCATCATACCATGATGATCACACCACAACTGTCTGTCAACATACCATGACAGTCACAGCACAACTGTCCATCATCACACCATGACTGTCCATCATCACACCATGATTGTCCATCATCATACCATGGCTGTCCATCATCACACCATGACTGTCCATCATCACACCATGACTGTCCATCATCATACCATGATGATCACACCTCAACTGTCTGTCAACATACCGTCAGTCACACCCCGACTGTTCATCATCATACCATGACTGTCCATCATCATACCACAACTGTCCATCATCACACCATGACTGTCCATCATCATACCATGATGATCACACCTCAACTGTCTGTCAACATACCGTCATAGTCACACCCCGACTTGTCCATCATCATACCATGACTGTCCGTCATCATACCATGACAATCACACCACAACTGTCTGTAAACATTCCGTGACAATCACACAATGACTGTCCATCATCATACCATGATGATTACACCACACCTGTCTTGTCAACATACTGTGAGTCACCCCACAACTGTTCATCATCACACACCATGGCTATCTGTCACCAAACTGTGACAATCACACTACGTCTGTCCGTCATCATACCGTGACAATCATACCATGACTGTCCGTCATCATACCATGACAATCACAGCATGACTCTCAATCATCCAACCATGACAATCACACCATGACTCTCAATCATCCAACCATGACAATCACACCATGACTGTGTCATCAGATCGTGACAATCACAGCATGACTGTCAATCATCAAATCATGACAATCACACCATGATTGTCCATCATCATACCGGGACAATCCCACCTCCATTCAATATACCTTTTCAAGCTACAAACCATAATAACAAATACATTTTGAGACTTCTGCTGTTGCATTTAATCTGTCGCAACTCCACTTATTCACACATTTTGCAAATTGGCAAAGCAATGAAAGTAAACCAAGGATATCATTGAGATAGGCAGCGAACTGTTTGGGACCTGACCTGACTGGGTATCTAGCTGTTGTCTTCGGGATGACTTTACCAGGCTGTTTAACGTCAACTGGCCTGAAAAGCAGGTTACAAGAAAAGCATAAAACAAAAATGTGGAACTTAATATTAAACTATGCTGCATTTAGTGACTTGAATTCATATGTGAATATGTTTCTTTGACATGACACTAGGAACTATCAACTGGTTGAATGGTTCACTTCCCAACACGCTGATTATACAGATTATAAGTAGTATTGTACTGGTACCTAAAAATAGCTCCATCACCAGACTCGCCCCACCACTTGACTCGAACATGCGTAATGTCTGGCAAGTTGGAGATTCCCCAGATGATCTGGCTGATAGACACCCGGCAAAAACATCGTAATTGACCTTCGACCTGAGGTGGGAGACCAGTGTGAACCTGGACATCTTCAACCTGAGAGCAGTCACTCGAATCTGTGAAATAAGAAGTCGCAATGATGTGGGTAACAGTCCCAAATACTCCAATATTAATATAAAGAGCACCACTGCAAGTGTTATCAGATATCAAACAATTTGGAATGTGACAATTTGAATGGGCTGAATGATGGGGGTGATATATAGCATTACAATTAACACTTTGCAGCAGTTACTAACAACACTCCCTGGGTCCCAATGAACTATCACAGGCAGTAACACAACAAGCTGTTTTGGCTGGATTGGCTATGCACTAAATCCCTAAGCCTCTATCAAATTGTGTCCCACGCTCCTAGCCAGCACTACAGCACTATAATCCAACCTTGGGAGCTCAAGCTGATGCTATGCCACAATTACAGAATTCTGCTGGCTCTAGAGGTAGAAACAGCATGCCCTGGTGTGTATATTTAACAATTTTGGTGATAGTGTTTAGTAATTTATACCTGAACACTGAATTGAAGTATACAGAAACACCCTCAGCTGAAACCTGGCTTACAGATGACTTACTGGAATAAATAATGATGGATTTCTTTGTGGGGTATTGCCAGTGTCACCTTAACGACCCAAGTAAAACTTACTGCCCCAAAACAACACACGATGCAATGCAGAACATTGACTGCACTTCAGACCCATTTACAAATTACACCAGAAACTTAGGAATGCATCATTGCCTAGAACAATGTTTTGGGGCTTGGGGCTGTAATGTTTACTTGGGCCATATATATCAGGACACCCTCTTCATTTAGGGGGACTGATATTTCCCCTGTTACACTCCCCACACCCCCCATAGAACCAAATCGGACGAAATCTCCCTTCCCCCTCAAATAATAACAGTTTTGTAGATGATGACATATATTTAATGAATGTGAAACACTGCACTGAACAATATGTTATAATGGGTTGCACAATACATAGTTAAACTAAGCAACCAAATAATTACGACCTGTAACTATCTAGTCCCTCTACAATCTAATAACTATACAGTAGTTTTGTCGGTTCTGAATCACGAGGAGTTGCGGATTACTTTCCTAATTAATGTATAAATTTCTTTAATAAAGCATCTGTATAAATCTTTTTCAGGTTTATTGGAACGTCTGTTTCTGTGGACCCAAATGAATGTCAAACAACCAACCAGCATTGTTTCTTTTCCAGCCAGTTCGGCCAACGTAATACTTCCAGTACTGCGCAATAACAAATTGACATCAGGTCAAAGAACACATGGGATTTTTCCAGTGTTGAATCTACGCGACATAAGGTGGGTTTAAGTGGTAATGTCAGTATTTATTTGAGTGAAAGAATCCTATTAATCTTCAAGACAAAATATCTAATGCTTTGCGATAAATGTTAACTGACCAGCATTGTAACATAATGCTGTTGTGGAGATGTCAATTCTGAATCAACGAAATGTGCGCCGCTTATAACTTGAAATCGGTGAAGAAGGGACCGGTGCAAACTGCCTTTAAGACCGATTGGTCACCCCATGGCATTGTAAAGACGTTTTAATAAGAGTTGAATCAATGACAATATTCTTGGAACAGGAACTATGAAAGAAAATAAATGTGAATCATTCCAAACCTTGGTGAACAAATCATTTTCTCGATATTAGATTTTCACTTTCAGTACTTTCAGATATATCTCTTACCAGGGGTTTTTCTAGACACTTTTTTCATCGTGGTAACCACGATGAAAAACAATTACAAATTGAGTTTTTGCAAAATTTTGTAAATTGAGTTTTATTGCCGAAAATTGAGTTTTCTAAAATTTTGAGAATTTACGCGAAAAATTGAGTTTCTACGAAATAAATTGAGTTTCTGAGAAATCTAATCTGAGTTTCGTCGTCTGTTATCCCGTCCCCCTCCCCCAAAACCCCCGCGAGAAAGAAAAAAAAAACGTGTGACCAGCCACGCCACTCGACTCGAGTCGAGATAAGCACACAGGATTTGTAACTGATGTGCAGACAGATAACTTGTGTACCTTTATTATTCAATCGTATAGCTCCGATAAGGACGTCTGGTCTTGAACTGTTCTCATTTCAGTCGTATAAGTCCGATAAAGACATTGTCCTGAACGTTTCTCATTTCAAAGCAAATTGTTGGCGACGTTTTCGACGATCGAACTAGTCCGCCATTTTGATATTTCAAAGTTACGTCCCCTCTTTTTTAGTCCACTCGGGAACCACTGCTGTCATACTGCTGTGGCTTATGAGTCTGGTCTCCGAGACACGCTGTCCGTCAATCTCCGGGTTTTTTCGGTTAAGTTCGGAACCAAGACAACGGGCAAGCATTTTCTCTCTCAGTCAACATTTCACTTGGATGCGTGTGACGTTGAAAGACGTTTTCCCAGAAATAAGAACGAACAAAACAGACATTCCCCAAAATACAGCTGATGTACCATTTGGGAATAAATACACAAAGTGAGCAATGCAGATTGGTGTAAAAACAAAAGATCCACACTCTCTCCTGCGCAACTGGGGATCTACATGCGGGGGCATATGCTATAACATACAAAATATACGTTTTTATGAATAATTTTGTTTCTGCCCGATGGAAATTTCTGAAACCCCAGTATGTTTTGTAAACATGTCCCACACCACATACTACAAAATAGGGTGCATATTGAGTTTAATTTGCAATTTTTGGCCATTTATCTGCGTTTACCAAGCAGCATTGGATTTTTATTTTTATTTCTTGACTATAAGTATAGATTTTTTAAACTAAAGTAAGCTATTTGCATGGAAAATATTTTCACTTTTGGCCTATCACAATCCAGAGCTAAAGTACTCTCCCCCACCCCCAAAATAATCGACCAAATAGAACTTACCGAGATAACTTGGATTTTAAAACTCTCTTGTTTTATTCGCGCTCATTTTTTAATTAAATGAAGCTACATGTATCTTTGAGGGAAGTATTTCTACTTAACATCTTTAGCCAAAATATAATCGGCCAATCACAGTTGGATAGCAAACAAACTTGTATGCAGCTATGTATGACACGCAACTTTGCTTGATGAGCTTCATAACATTACTGACATGTTCATTCACGATGAAAAATTGTCGCGAATTTATTTATTGTAAGTGTCCTACTAAAAAGATAAAAAAATTGAGTTTCCAGACTGCATGCGATGAAAAACCCCAAAAAATTGAGTTTTGTTGTTTATTTTGCGCGCCGTAGGCGCGCCTAAAAATTGAGTTTTTCATCTTTTTGAAATTGAGTTATATAAAGGAAAAGTGTCTAAAATAACCCCTGCTCTTACTCCAATATAAAAGATATTATATGAATAAAATTGTATATGACTGAGTGATTTTGCTACAAGTTAAATAATTAAATGTTCCTTTATTAAAACAAGCACTCTCGTTATCACTGTTTATATATCACAATGCAGGCTGTTCAGTTTTTTTTATAGGTTGAATTCGCAACGGCGCATGAAAGAAAACGTCCTGCTGTCAGTCTTGCTGTCAATAAAGCTAGAGAAATCTTAAAATGTTCTCAAAAATAATTAAATTGCGATTACAACGTAATTTTGTGGGCTTACTCCAAGAAAAATATACCTCAGACCATAGACAATGCTATATCTGTGCGTCATTTGTGTCAGGATTAATAATTCATTTGCAGGGTGGGGTGAAGGCAAAATTGAAATGGCCGCTAGATGGCATGATCAGCATCTCACCAAAATGATTCGTAACTGCTGGTGGTGCACTGGAACGGAGGCCAGTTTCTAATCGATTGACAAGCCCAATTGAAGAAATTTTGACATACAATTATTGATGACAAATTTTTCTATATAAGACCAACAGTCGCTCTTAAATCATAAAAGAACGAGCGCTAGTAGTCTGGATGTAAAACATTCTTAACTGTACTTACAAGTGTTCACATGTATTCAATATGTAAGATGGTGGAAAGGGGGGGTATCAGGAGGGAGAATATGTCAGGGGTGAGGGTGATGCCCTACATTCGTTGGTTTACATTAAAAATAAATATTGTTGTTGTTGTTGCACTTGTTCATGGTTTTCACTTTCTCACTGGTTGATGAACGACCAAGTTACTACTACTTCAGTTTACACACCACGACTTTTTGTAGATTTCTTTCCTTTTCCTTTCTTCTTTCCACTCTTCCCTGTCTTCATGACGTCTGCACAGATGCAATTTATCTTATTTTGCAGGTGTCAAACATAGCGCCATTTCGTTTCCATACATAACATTCGTCCAAACTTGTCTTCCAATCGCGAACGAACGACCAACTGACTGCAACGGGAAGACACTGCCACAAGTTTTGTTTCACCCACTGTGTATGTATAACCATGCGCAGGATATTTATATCACTTTGTCTGCCAAATCACCTTTACAAGACAGGTTCTGGACTCTCCAGAAGAAATGATATCATACGTATTTGTCACATTAAAAGAAAAGATTCTTCAACTGACTCAATCGTCCCTATATAGTGCGCGGATTATTGACATGGGCTGTAATTTGGTCTACGGCAGAGGGATCCTTTGAGAACTAATTTAATGCCTGATAGGAGACTGAGAATAATTCATTTACCAAATGTGTTCGTTTTCTATAGTTTTAGTGTACATAATCGATTTTATCAACCGTTTAAGCAGACAGTTGAGAAATAATACACGAAATGAAGACATAAACAGTATATATGCATGAACGATTTTGTTGTTTTTGTTCAAAAACATAAATCACATTTTGGTTAGAGAGTATGAAAGATGTCTGCTATGGAGCGGCAAATATTGAAAAGTAAAATTGGCGGATTGCCACCCATGCCGCCACCTGGCGTGGGGTCAGTGAGGTTTCTTATCTTAACGATTTGATAGCTTAATTACCATAGATTAAGTTAGCACTTGGTTAGCCCTTCTCATCATGTATTATTCATCTAAGTCTGTTATGTTATTTTGGCAGGTGTCGAAAATTGGGTGACGTTTCATAAGGCGTTCATATAATGCTAAGCAAATCACAGGTATTCCTATCAGTCGACGGACCAACAATTCACCAACACTCTAGATTTAGAGTGTTGGTCCGGCGCCTGTAGCAAAGATGAATACCTGCGCAAAATCTTATTCTTAAAACAATCATATTGGTTTTGCCTTGAGATAAGACTTGCATACACTTTCCATGGATGGATGGATGGATGTACTTGGGCACTCCATCGGGTGCGATGGGCACAGGTCGTATGAACACGCCGTGCAATCCGTTTCCCCCAAACCCACCCTACACATGATCCCTCTTAACAGTGTCACATAGACAGTGTGTAATCCCCACATTCTTAATATGAAATAGGCAAAGCCTAGAAACGAACGAAGTATACTTCTTTTGTTCGCTTCTGACTTTGCCTTTTTCGTATCATTTTTTTTTCTTTCTTTTTCGCAAACCATATAGGTCTATATAGTCAGTGTTATATTACGGAAGCTTAGAAAGGACATTGAAAATTGTATACATAGGCGCAGCCTAGTGCGAGTTCTTTTCATTTTCCTGGTCGTTAGTGGCTCGGTGATTTCTGATGAAATACTGGCAACCCAAAAGTTCCCAAATTGCTGTGGTTGTGGATGATGCGTTGAATCAGAGATTGTAGAGTCTCTGGTTGAATATTTGATCAATCGAGAAACGTATTGTTATCTGACATAGCAGACTGCCCTTATGTTTCACACATTTCAAGGTCCCGAAAATATGAATTATTTTCAGTATAATCAAACACATTCGATCAGAATTGATACTCTGGATCGGATCTGGGATAAAGTATGTTGATCGAATATAAACCACAAAATATTGGGATGCTTCTTCATTATAAATTAATTTAAGGAATTAAACTGATAGAATTATTTTAATTTTATCCATGAATGAAAAATTAAGAATGCCAAACTATATTTAGAGAGATATTACTATAATGGACAGAAATATTGCGATGTTTATACAATAGTTATATATAATCAAATTATTGTAAACAAATGAAAAACAAGACATAATGGTGATTGATAGCTGATGAAGCCAGGACATTCCACCCTGAGGACATTTACCCCTGTAGACATTTACCTAGATATTTCCTCCTTCAAACATTTCCCTCTGTGGACATTCCCCACTCCCCACCCCTCATCTTCATTTTATCCAACCAATTTCTACGTTCCCACTTCGAACTTCCCTCGATATATCTGGACCCCTTCAATGCTCAAATAACTTATAAATAGACACGAGACGTCACTGACCTCGAAAACATTTGAAATCCGAAATGGGTCGCACAAGAGCGTTATTGATTGGCTGACCTAATTAGTGGGCAACATATTAGGAGGAAGGACGCCGCTAATAGAGGATGATGTCACTCTATGTGACTTCACTCGCAATCGATGTGTACGTTCTGATTGGTTCTTCTGTCGTTAGCTGGTGAAATTTACACCTCGGATTTTGAACACTGAAGGGGTCAGATAAATCAAGGCAGGTTCGAAGTGGGAACGTAGAAATTGGCTGGATAAAATGAAGATGCCACCCCTCCCCTCCTTTTTTTTTGTACTATAACTACAAATGTGTAACACACTGAAATATTTTAAGATACTGTTAACAAGATTTGTATGATTTAGTAAAATATTGTAATAGTTATCTTGGGTTTTGCCATGAATAACTTTTTCTTCAACCGGGCACTATTTTGACGTGCATAATTCATGGTTTTACTTCCAAACTACTTCCAATACCCCATGGTTTCATTGAATACAACACATACATTACTAGGAGATATTTTGTGGAGAATATGATAATATTCACATTGTTTTTAAAATTCAAATAATTAGTTCAATCGGCTTAATTTCTGTACTATTAGAAGCTATTGTTCAGTTTGTTATTTTCAAGGTTCTGTGTGGAACCTGACTGAATGATATAATAACATAAATATTTACTATGTATCAATTCTCTTAGATATAATGGCGGTAACAGAGGCTCCAAACAAGACTGGCTGTTTTGTCAATTACAGCGCCGTCGCCACCCGCACAACAGGAGATTTGAGATGAATTTCTACAACTTGGGGAAGTGAAAGATTCTGTTCAAAAAAGTGTTGAAATTAGAACTGGACCATTCTTTTTAGAATTTCTTTCATTTAATTCTGTGTTAAAATTAAGCTCTTCAGGGGAGAGAAATCCCCCAGTGACGTCACTGTATCAAATAGAATATCAATGTCGTAGCTTTTAATAAACATAGCATAAACATATGTCACAATTCAATTCAATTCAATTCTTTATTGCATACACCCATACAAGGCAGTGCAAAGATATAACATATATGAATATGTATGTTACATTACTGATTGTTCGCCTCATGTAGGTGCTTTTTTTTCATTCATGTAGGTGCTAATTAGCAAATAAACATCTATTCTATTCTATTGTATGGATCAAAATATTTATTTATTTATGACTACGTAATAGTTGTTAACGTATAGTATGTATATAGCTATTGTTTTATCATGCCGAATTATAGAAAATAATGAATAATAATAGAGAAATGCCCCAAATTTGTTTTTGTCAATATTTCAATTTTGTTAAACATTTGTACGAAGTCATAGTACAAAAATATATAGGAAGGGGGAAATGCATGTCCACAGGAGGAAATATCGGAAAATGTCCAGGGAGAAATTGATGTCCACCGAGGGAAATGTCCTTGCACCGCTATGTACAATCCACGGATATAAGTTAATGGTGTCTAAATACTTTCTAAAAATTTCGTTTTATCAGTTGTTTGAGTTCTTTGTAAAATTTTGCTGTTGGACTTCAAAGCTATTCATGAATTGACACCGCAGAAGTGTACGGATCTAAACACAATAAAATCTGCAATAAACTATAGCTTGATGAATGTGTTTGTTTTATGAACTTTACTGGCAACTTGGTTGTCCGTACCTATTAATGTCTAGATCTAGGCCATAATGTGAAGTAAATGGATGATAATCTGGCGATTCAGACAATCGCAGTGTCACCGTTTACTTGGAAATGATTTCTTGCCTGTTATAATTAAATCCCCTATTGATAATCAACTTGTTGTGACCCCCTTCACCCATTTTTTGCGAACTTTGGATGACCTAATTTATCACGCGGACGTCAGCGAAAGAACTTGAATGGCTTGATTTTGCTACGGCGTAAGGTCACAACTCCGTGGTAAATGTTTATTTTTTAAATGAACAACCGATTATCTCTTTACGAAACATCAGATCTCCAAAGCCTAATAAATAAGCTTGTTATAGATGGACACGTTATACAGCTTTTTCTTGCCGTAGAACTAAATTTTATGAAATTTCTGCACTGATGTAAAGTGCGATTTTCGCGAAGAAAGAGGTCTGACCGCACTCTGCAAACATTTGCGTGCGGGAAGTGCAGACGACACTCGGGCGTTTTCGCCAAATATTCTATCAGTCGGAAGGGAATCGGAAGTGAATTCATCCTTGAATTTATTAGCATATTTATCCTTTTTTTGTTTCAAATCTATAGCAAATATTCTTAGATTCAATTTCGATACTGTTCTAATTTTAGCTATTACCCACACTGCCTCAAATCCAATATGGCAGCCCCCGCAAAAAACGCCCACGCAAACGATGAAATCTGAACATGATAGACTTCTGTGATTGTCTGTCTTTACATGGATTTACACTGGGTTTGTGATTAGGTTCTGTATCTGTATTTTGTCTCACGTAATGCATGTATGGTACCTATTTAACGAACTCCGCTCGGGACCGCTTCGCGGTCCCGAACTTCGTTCGTTAATATGAAATAGGCAAAGCCTAGAAACGAACGAAGTATACTTCTTTTGTTCGCTTCTGACTTTGCCTTTTTCGTATCATTTTTTTTTTTTTTTCGCAAACCATATAAGGTCTATATAGTCACTGTTATATTACGGAAGCTTAGAAGGGACATTGAAAATTATATACATATAGGCGCAGCCTAGTGTGCGTTCTTTTCATTTTCCTGGTCGTTTGTGGCTTGGTGATTTCTGATGAAATACTGGCAACCCAAAAGTTTGGAATTGCTGTGGTTGTGGCATCTTAGCTTGCTAAGGGCATTTCACGTTTCATTACGAGCAGAAGTTTCTACGTATGATCGTGCCATGCGTTCGGATGATGTGGTTGTGGATGATGCGTTGAATATTTGATCAATCGGGAAACGTATTGTTCTTTATCTGACATAGCAGACTGCCTATACCATATAGTACATGTTTCACACATTTCAAGGTCCGAAAATATGAATTATTTTCAGTATAATCAAATACAGTCGATCAGAATTGATACTCTGGATCGGATCTGGGATAAAGTATGTTGATCGAATATATAAACCACAAAATATTGGGATGCTTCTTCATTATAAATTAATTTAAGGAATGAAACTGATAGAATTATTTTAATTTTATCCTTGAATGAAAAATTAAGAATGCCAAACTGTTCGAAGAGAGATATTACTATATAATGGACAGAAATATTGCGATGTTTATAGTTATATATAATCAAATTATTGTAAACAAATGAAAAACAAGCTTGATAGCTTATGAAGCCAGGACATTCCACCTTGAGGACATTTACCCCTGTAGACATTTCCCTAGATATTTCCTCCTTCAAACATTTCCCTCTGTGGACATTCCCCACTCCCCCTCCCCCCCTTTTTTTTTTTTTGGTACTATAACTACAAATGTGTAACACACTGAAATATTTTAAGATACTTTTAACAAGATTTGTATGATTTAGTAAAATATTGTAATAGATATCTTGGGTTTTGCCATGAATTACTTTCTCTTCAACAGGGCACTATTTTGACATGCATAATTCATCTCAGCATATCTGTGCTAATAAAGAATTCAATTGAATTGCGCAAGTGTATGTTACATTATTGATTGTTCGCCTCATGTAGGTGCTTTTTTTTTCCATTCATGTAGGTGCTAATTAGCAAATAAACATCTATTCTATTCTATCATATATGGATCAAAATATTTATTTATTTATGACTACGTAATAGTTCTTAACGTATAGGATGTATACTACCGGTACCGTAGCTATTGTTTTATCATGCCGAATTATAGAAAATAACGAATAATAATAGAGAAATGCCCCAAATTTGTTTTTGTCAATATTTCAATTTTGTTAAACATTTGTACGAACTCATAGTACAAAAATATATAGGAAGGGGGGGGGGAAGGGGGGAATGCATGTCTAAATATGAGGGGGGGGGGATGCATGTCTAAATATGAGGAATCTGACTTTCTAAAATTTCGTTTTATAAGTTGTTTGAGTTCTTGGTAAAATTTTGCTGTTTGACTTCAAAGCTATTCATGAATTGACCCCTCAGAAGTGTACGGATCTAAACACAATAAAATCTGCAATAAACTATAGCTTGATGAATGTGTTTGTTTTATGAACTTTATTTGCATCTTGGTTGTCCGTACCTATTAATTTAATGTCTAGATCTAGGCCATAATCTGAAGTGAATGGATGATATCTGACGGTTCAGACAATCGCAGTGTCACCGTTTACTTGGAAATGATTTCTTGCCTGTTATAATTAAAATCCCCTATTGATAATCAGCTTGTTGTGACCCCCTCCTCCCTTTTCTTTGCGAACTTTGGATGACCTAATTTATCACGCGGACGTCAGCGACAGAACTTGAATGGCTTGATTTTGCTACGGCGTAAGGTCACAATTCCGTGGCAAATGTTTATTTTTTAAATGAACAACCGATTATCTCTTTACGAAACATCAGATCTTCAAAGCCTAATAAATAAGCTTGTTATAGATGGACACGTTATACAGCTTTTTCTTGCCGTAGAACTAAATTTTATGAAATTTCTGCACTGATGTGAAGAGCCATTTTCGCGAAAAAGAGGTCTGACCGCACTCTGCAAACATTTGCGTGCGGGAAGTGCAGACGACACTCGGGCGTTTTCGCCAAATATTCTATCAGTCGGAAGGGAATCGGAAGGGAATTCATCCTTGAATTTATTAGCATATTATCCTTTTTCTGTTTCAAATCTATAGCAAATATTTTTAGATTAAATTTCGATACTGTTCTAATTTTAGCTATTACCCACACTGCCTCAAATCCAATATGGCAGCCCCCGCAAAATACGCCCACGCAAACGATGAAATCTGAACATGATAGACTACGGTGATTGTCTGTCTCTACATGGATTTACACTGGGTTTGTGATTAAGTTATGTATCTGTATTTTGTCTCACGTAATGCATGTATGTTACCTATTTAACGAACTCCATTAGGGACCGCTTCGCGGTCACGAACTTCGTTCGTTATTAAACGATATACCTTCTTTTTCCATAACTACAGAAGTATCACATAATATTTCCTCTCTTATGGGACCGATTCTTAGTGTCAACTTTGACCAATTATCATCATGGACGCTCATAATTAAATCTCCCAATAGCCACTCATCCTCCCCATCCACTCAACATTTAATATATCACCCATCAAATTTCTCTCCAACCCACTTCCTTCAATAATGGTTCATGCCCCCAACACCCTAGTAATCCTCGTCCTTGTGTCCTAAATGTTCAAGTATCTAATTGTTCCCTGTCATCTCCAGCTTTCTACTGTTGAGCTGTTTCACAAAGTGATCTTTAACATTGCTACCAGTGTAAAGTCTTGTTACATTAATATTCTACAGCAGTTCTGCCTCCCCCAACCCCTCAATATCCCCTCTAATGGCCCACACATCCTGCACAAAGCTGGATACGATACTGCTCTCTGTCTTATCCAAAGTATTCCCACGAAGCCACAACAAGTCTGATAAGGCTAGGTCTTCATCAGTCCCACTTATCCTTCCCCATCTAATTTCCTTACGAGACCTGTTTCATATCACCCCACATCTTTTACACCTTTTCTCTTCCAGACCTCGTTTCATCCTATTCCTTGTGGCCAACGGCCCTGTCCTAGCCTTCGCCAGCCAAGAAAAATCACCCACCCTGTCTACATATCTCTCTTTCCATGGACCCTCTTTCTTCTTGTATATAAACAAGGATAACTTAGACTCCATCCCATCCTTCCACTCTTCATACACTACAGGTTGTACATGATCAGTCTGTAAACCAGTGCCATGATCTGCCAATAACTGTGTCGTCTTTTATGTTAGCACTGCAGATCAAAGTGTTCATGGTTCATTTCTTACATGATACTGGATCAACAAGCTGAACCCTACTGACATTTAATTTTGTGTTATTGACACTGTACAGGGTTCATCCGTTAAACCGAAAATTCCTATCGCAATCTTTCGGCCTCCTGACTTGAATCAGGTCAGACAGATTTCTGCTTTAAAAAGTCAGTGTGGCCTACCGTTTTGTGCGCAGCTGGTGTGGATAGAATACATATTATCAATTTCTCTTCCCATTTATTTCCTTTGTCCAGTTCCTTTCTTTTCCATAAATGACAATAAAAAAAATAAAAAAATTTAAAATAAATTGAGCTTGATCTATCAAAAATGAAATCGGTTGAACTGCATGTATATTGTGGAAGAATAGCTCTCTGAGTTTTTTTCTTAATATTATAGCAGTTAGACATGAGAACTGTCCAATAAATATGTAGCCTTGTCTGATAAAGTCATTACTCTGCAGGGTTCATTTTTCGACAGGAATCCGGGAATCCGATTTCTGTAATATTCCCGTAAGCTCAAATCATGGGGATTCCCGTTATTGCATTTTCCGAAATGATGAAATTTCACAAAAAATAGAGCCGAAATACAGCGCTAAATTAACCTTACGTCGGTTAGGGTGAAGTGAAGCCTGGATTTGAAGAATAGTAAATCAGAATTCCAAACGCTCGCACATACAGCAATCGGACCAGCATGTACTGCAGTGTAATGTATGAGGGAAGGGAGATAATCCGTCTCATGACTGCATTGTATTTTGCAGATCATCATCCTAAAGTAAGTCCATCAAGAAAGTTTAATACACTAATCCTGAATTACTGACAGGATAAAACATTAGTGCGAACTACGCCCGTAAATATTATTTGAGCGATCGTTCGCTGTCTGTGTAAATGAAGTTAAACGTGTACAATCTAACACTTTGAACACAATAATCTTTCTTCCGGGTTCACGTCTTGATTTCGAAATTTATCATGTTTTTCAACTTCTGTCATTATGACGATGACTTCAAGTCTTCACTGAGGCAATATAAAAATTGTTACAGGGAATGATCTGGCAGAACAGCAACATTTCTTTCTGCTCCACTTCTGTAACTGAGATAATAATATATATTAAAAAAAAAGATTCCCGCAAGGTGATTTATGGGAATTCAAATGGATTCTGGCATAATTTGATGAAAAACGAGCCCTACTCTGCCTATTATACCATGGTTATAGTATAGTTGTTAGGTCAAAACCTGCGAAATGATGCCAAAATAGTTTGACTGATAATTTTGGATTTGCTTATTTCAGACATTGAATATGCATATTTAGAGTACACTGAAATAGGCAAGAATTCTCTAAGCTTGGAAACATGACAAGGGCTTTAGATTACCGACGAGGCAAATTGTTTTTAAACAGGGAAATGCACTCAAATTAGTGAGAACCAAAATTCGGCTAAAATAGGTAAGCTTTTGACTCAAATTTGATGCTTAATTGATGAGGAACTTCCATGAGCACACTGAACAGTGATTCTCAATGTAAGAATAATATAAAAAAAAAATATTTAATAAAAATCTAAATCTCTAATTTGGGCACATCGTTTCACATTGTGTCAACAGGGTAATCTAAAGCCCTGATGACTTTTTTCTTCTTTTTCAAGCATATAACTGATTCGATAGTCTTAGATGCCACTCAGTCACATTTGCTTCTCTTTTCTTCACTTTAGTTGACTGATTTACTTACATGTAGCTTCATTTCAAGAGGGCACAATAAGTTCTCTTATACTTCAATCAGAGGGGCAGCACCCAGAATGTTAAACATTCTCTGTTAATGTCATGAATGGGGTGACAAGTTTCACCATATGGAGGTCTTATATACATATTTGCTTGGCTACAATTAAGCTGATGTAGGCTGAGGCTCTCCAAACCCTAAGTTGTGAAAGCACAGTCGCAATTTCTGTATGTGAATTCACTTCTAGAAATATTGAATTCAATATAAAATTTAATTCTTATATCACTTGAGTGCTCTTAATGAATTGTTGCATTAATTTCTGTATACCTGACAGTTTCAAGTGAAGAACGAATTCCTTTATTTCATGTTTTGCAGTGGAGCTTCAAGTGGAAAGCGAGTTTTACAGAGGAAGCGCGATTACACACCAGTCCACTGGGACAAATACTTCCAACAAATGCACGATGTTGAGTTGGATGAAGAAAACGTATCCTAAAACTACTAACTATTTAAGTCTTTGCGCCATTGATCCTTTCTACCCTTGTCTCGTGGTGATGCCATTTGACGCCCCAGTCTCATCCATGATGATGCTGTTTGATGCCGTGCTGAACCAAATAATAAATTTGTTAACAGTAGTTTCACCTGCTAACATGCTGATTGACCACTTACCTTTTTCTATGTGAAAGAATATACTGGTGCACTATAACTTCAGACAATAGTCCTGTATATGATAATTTACAGGAGAATAAGGGTCTTATCTTTTCTTTTTTGTGATCCAACCCAACCTTTTTGCTACTGGTTTGGAAAAAGGTATCATATGGCATCACCTATCCATCGGGCAAAGCACTACTTTAAACATCCATTGCCATTGGTCACATGAACTTATTCTATTCTATACTAAATCCCTTGGATCCAGATAGTATAGTAGACTGTGTGCATAATAATAATATTTTAAAATATGTAAGATATTGCCCGACCTGACCAAAGTCTGCATTGTTCCCATTGTAAAAAATAAATCCGGGACTGACAATTATCGCCCGATCGCCCTGACTTCTGTGTTCTTGAAACTCATCGAGCGTATTATATTAGCCAAATGTGAGCCGCATCTGTTTATATCCGTCTTTCAGTTCGTATTCAAAAAGGGTCATTCTACAGATCAGTGCATTTTTTTCTCAAGGAGACTATCCACCACTACATGTGTTTGTCACATTTCTTGACGCCAGCAAAGCGTTCGACAGGATAAATCATTGCACATTATATTGAAGCGTCTAATCGATCGGAATGTCCTGAGGTTCATTATTGCTCTGCTCTGTCACTGGAATACGGTGCAAAGTTTCTGTATCCGATGGGGTTGTGTGTTCTCAGAGGGGTTCCCTGCTGGAAATGGAGTTCGTCAAGGTAGTATTTTTTCTCCTCTGTTCTTCAACGTCTACATTCACGAACTCGACATTAACATATCTCGATCCAACTTAGGATGTAATGTTGCCGGTGTCTTCTTTAACCACCTGTTATACGCTGACGATTTATGCCTTCTTAGTCCCTCTGCCAAGGGTCTTCAGACTTTACTCGACATTTGTGATGATTTTGCGACTGACAATGATATTATCTTCAACACTAAAAAATGCTTATGTATGTGTTTTCGTCCAAAAAAGTTCAATGACCTCAAAGCACCCTCTGTTAAACTGTCTGGCTCACACCTGAATTATGTTGACAATGCCAAATATCTTGGTCATTTTATCTCCAGTGATCTCACCGACAGTTATGATATGAACTGTTCTCGTCGTACTGTACTAGCATCTATTGCAGCCATCTGTGGTCTTTGTACTCGCCATGTAACTTGAGAAAACTCCATGTGACATACAACAATGCATTTCGCTGGTTAATGCACTTCCCCCGTAATTGTAGTGCTACTTTCATGTTTGGAATGAACTCCGTACCCAGCCTTAATGAGGTTATTCGACGCCAGATCAGTTCTCTACGGAACAGACTTATGTCGTCAGACAACTTCTTACTTGCTACTTTGCGGCTTTCCGATCTGTCTCAGACTTCGCATCTAGTTGGTCATTGGTGTCACCTAATTTATGTAACGCACCAGTAATTTGTCTTCTGTCTGCCATCTTATGATTTATTTGTTCATTCTATAGACCATTTGAGTCTGAAATAAAGAATTATTATTATTATTTATTCACGGAGGGGATTCAATTAGTACAAAACCAATCTTTCTTGAGTCCTTCACACTCGCCTTTACATACAGGTCATTTAATACACACATACAAAGATAGGAAATGAAATTAGGTAAAATAGGTATAAGACAGAGAAAATATGCACATATAAAAATACAGTAGAACTGAGTGGTATAGATCTTAAATCATATCTGCATACATTACGCGCAGGTATGGAAATACACTATATGACTACATATAACTAATTACTACAGTCATGGAATTTCAAATATTGACATGTACATACTATAAATATTTTGACAGAATGAAAATTTCCATGTGTTTATTGAATACATTTATGTTGGATGATTTCTTTATATCTGGGGGTAACTGATTCCAGAGAGTCACTCCAGAGTATTTGAAGGCGTGTTTGTATGTTTCAGTATTGAGTTTGGGTGGAACAAGATTTTGGGTGGCCGTGGAACATGATGATTTCTGGTAAACTGATGAAGTGGATGTGAATTGCTTGGCTAGATACTCTGATGTTAGGCCATGTAGACATTTGTACATGAGTATGGATCTGTGGTATTGTGCATCAATGCCAAATGCCTATAGATGTTGTATAACCTTGTGTAACTTTGACATTGATATCAATCTGCCTGTTCAAATTTTTCAATTTTTCTTGGACTTCGACATTTAGCTACTTCCTTGCTTTCCCTCTCTCATGTTATTTTTTAAAATTTTGTCTGTCCAGTGGACAGGTGGACAGGTCTCTGGCTAACACCATGCTACTCTAGCTCAGTAATTGGGTCTGATTATTGACCCAATCTCTTCTCTGCTTGTGTACATGTCCTTCACCATGTCTACTGCGTGTAGGAAAAGTAATCCATTTACCATTGCTACACAGTTGAATGAAAGTTGATTCTATTTCTTATCTTACATTAAATGATCAACATAACTTTGTAATTATTTCCTGTCTGAGAATGTTATATTTCTGAACCATGTATTAGATATTCAGAGTGTATGAGTGCGGAACGGAAGGACCAGTGTTGTTTTTCCTCCATGGAGGTGGGTTTTCAGCATTATCCTGGGCTGTCCTCTCGGTGAGTATCCTATACACACACAATGAGTTGAAAAATGACATGTATGGGAGTTGAACGTAGATTTTTATTTGAACACTGAAGGACCAGTGCAGCCTCAAGTTCAAGTAAATTTTATTTATAAATAAAGGCATGTGGAACATGGAAATGTCAGCTTTAATGAGCTGTTGGTCATCTTATAAATTCTTTTTCTTTGAAAGAAAACATTGATTATATTGTGACGCATACATCTAGTTTATTCAATAACTGGCATTGCTTCATTTTATGTGGTGTCACAAGATGAGCTTCCCCAGGCCAGGAATATATTTCCTAAAATGAGCAAATCTGTGATCACAATGAAGGGACAAAACTCTCAAATTTGTGTTTGGAATCACAATCAAGGGGGGACAACTCCAAAAATTTTAATTTCTGCTGTCACAATCAAAGGACACAACTCTCATTCAAATAGTGGCAATATTAGGAGGGAACACCATACTTGTGTATGCTGATGAAAATATCACATGATATTAGCTGCTTCTGTCATTTCAGTCCATGATCTCTAATATGGTCACATGTAGATGTGCTGCTATTGACATCAGGGGACATGGTGAGACTATTTATATGTATAATAAACTCTGATCAGTACACTACAGTCCACATTTCATAACAATTCCAAAGAAATATTTTTGTTCTCGCATGAAAATCCATTGCTTAGAGGGATGATAGTATTATATTTTGCTGACGCTGGGGTAAACTGGAATCCAAATTTTATAACAATTTCAAGGAAATTATTTTGTTCTAGCATGAAAATCCATTGCTTATAATACTACATATAGAATGATCAGTATTTCATTTTGCTGATGCTGGGGATATATGATAATCAATTATTATCCATGGTATAAATGGAAATCGCTACACCATCATGTTTAGTCTGATATAATTTTAAGACCATGAAGTGTTCGTACTTTATAGGTGACACCATTACCTCAGACAACAGTGATTTGTCAGCTGATACATTATCAAGGTAAATATAACACGGTCACAGTTTTGCCACTTATTTGCCCTTTCATTCTGTTTATCCCATCTTCAAGCAGAGATTGTAGAACATGTTGGGCTGAGGGATCCGACTTCCATCCAAATACGTAGGAAAGTTCAGTTGTTTGCTACTGCCTGTTAAAGGTGAACTGCAAAGCTTTCCAATGTTCTGCTAAAATGTCAGAAATCCAGGCCTTTGTAGTTATAGTTGTTTATGTGTGGTAATAGTTCTGGTGATTATTTTATTCTTCTGAGTATATATGATAAGTCAAAACTAAATACCACCATAAAACGGGAGCCACAACTTTCGAAAACGTCATCGATTGCCTCCCATTGTTTCTGGAACGTAATGACGTTATAGTGGTCCTCATTTATTCATCCGACGTAGCATGACGTCATGTAAAATGACACATTTACTAAAACTTGAATAAAGGAGACCTCTATGACGCCATAATGTTCTACAAGCAAAGAGAGACAAGCGATGCAAGTTTTCAATATGGATATATAGGATAACTTTAATACTGTTATTAGTACAATTTAACAAAATATATTCGCTCCAAAATTGTATAACAGTTATATCACATAACACAAGATGCATGTAAGCAACATTTTAGAAAAAAAATTAAGAGCTTTACAGTTCTCCTTTAAGATAACTGTAGTAATAAATGAATTTAAACGCATTCAAAGAGTTTGTTCAATTCCATCTGCTCACCTAATATTACAAACGGTGAGGTTTCAATAATTAAGTTTTTCTCTGTATTTTGTTTGTATTTCAGTGATGTTGGAAAAGTAATAGAGAAATTATACGGAGACAATCCACCACCAATTATCATGATTGGGCACAGGTATTATTAACATTCTACTATCCATGTATGCCACACAGGAGTTTCAAGAATATTAACAGTGAGGTAACTCCGAAAATTGATGCCATTTTGAACGGTCTATATTTCGACTGAATTCAAAGTCATTTTCATGACAACTAAAGGCTAACATAGCTGCATTGATGTATATATGGTTTGGTTTGATTGGGCATTCCATCGTAGTACAATGGGCACTGGTCATACAGTGCAGGGGTTGAAATATTGTCTGAAATAAGCAGGACAAACAAGGTTACTGTGACCCCAGAATCAAGGTGTCAAGTGTGACCTAAAAATCAGGAAATCATTAAAAAAAATCATTTTTTGTGAGTGGATTCAATAGGGGGAAATGAAGTGTCGTATACATGTACCAAAAATTAGATCACGGTCAAAGGTCACTGTGACCCCAACATCAGGAAATTATTAAAAATAACATTTCTTTGTGTCAGTAGATACATTAGGGGGACACGATGTGTCACATACCAAAATGTAGGTCAAGGTCAAAGGTCAAGGTCACTGTGACCCCGAAATCGTGAAATTGTTAAAAATCATGAGTGTGCATTGAGAAATTACGGGGAGACGGTTTGTCATGTACCAAAATTTAGGTCAAGGTCAAGGTCACTCTGACCCCAGAATCAGGAAATCTTTAAAAAAACAAACAATTTGTGTCAGTAGATACATTAGGGGGACATGAGTCACATACCAAAATGTAGGGCAAGGTCACTGTGGCCCCTAAAATCATGAAATTCATAAATATCTGACTTTTTTTAGTCCATTGATACATTGAGGGAAGACGATGTGTCATGTACCAAAATTTAGGTCAGCGTTCTTTATGTTGCGTTCTGTCCATTCATTCATTAACACGTGACCGGGTGCTGTACTGGCTGGGCTGATCAGTGTCAAGGGTATTAGGAACTGTGAGCACTCGTGTTCTGGCACATGTAGGCACCGTCGTGATATGACTGAAACAAGGTTGAAAACAACGTTAAACCCTACTACTCACTCACTCATTCATTAACACTTGTTGTCCATGTGATATCTCTAGTTTCAAGGTATGATTGGTACCAAACTTTGAGTATACCTTACTTGCATGGCAAAGAGGAGCCATACATTTTGAGATCAATTTGTCAAAGGTCAAGGTCACAGTCCCCCAAAACTGAATCAAGTTTAGCTGACTATTTGTGTTAGGTTGGAATATTCAGAGTTCTCTCCCTTACATGTATATGGCATTTGTCCTGTGGAGTTGTCTCCCATGTAACAGCTGCATTTAGTTAAACTGTTGTGAAATAAAAACCATACGTTTACTAATTCAATGGGGAGAGGGGTCGCTCATGAACTTCATACCTTTATATTAACTCAAGAAAAAAGGTTTACTTCATCATTTTCTTCTTCCTTCATGAAAAATTCTCTCGGCTGAAAGGAATCCATTTGCAGGAAAACTACTATTTTCTTGTGTTTGACTATTGTCGATTTCAGTGTGGGATATGTGAGCTCTCCGTTCTTGCTTCAAGGTCAACTAGTTACCAAGAGTTAGGACCATTTTAGTTTATCATAAGATATAAGATATATATTACATTCTCAGAAGCACAAAATTGTAGACCTTTCTCTGGATTGCTAGCTACCAATTGGAATCAAGGCTATTAAACAACCTTGAAAATTGGACCAATGTAATTTCAGATATACGGGCGTATATTGAAGCCCCTTGGGCTCTTGTTCTCAATGCAATATCCCACTGACTATTTCCCCCTTGCTGTGCCTATTCACCTAATATATAATCCAATGTCTTATTTACACCCGTGCTTTCACCAAGTATATATACATACAGTATTGTGAGTTTTCTGTCGAACGTATGGACATGTACCTTGTTTTGTTTTGTACACTCAATAATGTAGTGTATGTTAGCCTTTAGTTGTCTTCAAAATGACTTTGAATTCAGCCGAAATATAGACCATTCACAATAGTGTCAATAGTATTCGAGTTATCTCCCTGTTAACATTCCACTATCAACTATAATCATATCAGATTCCAGAATTAACCACCATAATATTCAGTTATTATGGTTATCAATCACTTAACCCAGTTGGCTGCAAGATGTTTGCAGGCCTTCAAGTGCCTCCTATATTTCCTATATTTCCTGTATTTTCCTATATTTTTTAGTCATTCCTATATTTTCCTATATTTTACTCAAAACCTCCTATATTTCGACTTTTTCTGATGAAAACTTTCATCAATGCTCTGTAATGAGTCAAACTGACATGAGGAAATACATTTCAGAAATTGTTTTTCACCTCGCTTCGCTCGGCAAATATGAAAGCATTTCAATCTCTCTATGCTGAATCAAACAACAGAACAGGTCACCTGAAAGACATCCACTATGACCGCATTCAGTGAAAGTAATTTGATTAAACACCAGAAAACTACCAAGTTTGGAACATACAATGTAGTACAGACCTGTCTTACACTCCTTTATTTCCTATATTTTCCTTTATTTTATTTAGAAAATTCCTATATTTCTCCTATATTTTTGCAAATTCCCTCCTATCTTTTCTCCTATATTTTCACTGTGGGCCACTTGCAGGCCTGTGTTTGAAAGTAGTTACATTGAAAATAGTTTGGCATATCCAGACTCGCCCAGACTTCTATCGCGTGAATTGTTTTTAATCAATTAAAAATAAAATAATATAAAATATGAGATCCACTGATGAGTAGGCCTGATGGGATCTATATTTACATTCAGGTGACTGAGTGAACGAATTTGGTTTTCTACTCAAGGAAATATTGAGTAATGTTACAGAGGAAATGAAGACCTGCCTTTGATAAAATTGCTCATGTCAGTTTGTAACTGCTGTACATGTGCTTCATGTTACAGTATGGGAGGAGCCATCGCTGTCCATGCTGCTCACAAAGTCTTAGTACCCAGTCTGATTGGTCTGGTTGTCATTGATGTCGTAGAAGGTGGGTACTGTGAATATGTTCTGCTAAAAGATTAAAAGTACTACCTGTTACAGATTTCTGCTAAAAGGATAAAAGTACTACCTGTTACAGATTTCTGCTAAAAGGAAAAAAGTACTACCTGTTTCAGATTTCTGCTTGAAGGATAAAAGTACTACCTGTTACAGATTTCTGCTAAAAGGATAAAAGTACTACCTGTTACAGATTTCTGCTAGAAGGATAAAAATACTACCTGTTTCAGATTTCTGCTTGAAGGATAAAAGTACTACCTGTTACAGATTTCTGCTAAAAGGATAAAAGTACTACCTGTTACAGATTTCTGCTAAAAGGATAAAAGTACTACCTGTTACAGATTTCTGCTAAAAGGAAAAAAGTACTACCTGTTCCAGATTTCTGCTAAAAGGATAAAAGTATTACCTGTTACAGATTTCTGCTAAAAGGATAAAAGTACTACCTGTTACAGATTTCTGCTAAAAGGATGAGTACTACCTGTTACTGATTTCTGCTAAAAGGATAAAAGTACTACCTGTTACAGATTTCTGCTAAAAGGATAAAGTACTACCTGTTACATATTTCTGCTAAAAGGATACTCCCTCTTGAGAGTTCTGCTAAACAGATACACTCCGATGCAGATTTCTGCCGACAGATACTCCTTTCAAAAGAGTTTTCAGAGTTGGGCAGATAGGGCCTATTCTGCTAATCTGATAATACAGACATTACCTAGTATGCTAAAGGATATTATCTATGCAGAACTGGTCTATTGGGTTCCCCTTTCACAGAAGTCTGCCAAGTGGATACTCTGTGGCAGATTTCTAGTGGAATCAGAACTAATGTTTGGAGGAGTACGCACAGTTTAGTTTTTATCTCGCCTTACGAAGTAAAGGGGAGATATTGTAAGGGGCGGGGGGGGGGAGAGGATGTCTTCGTCGGTGTCGGTGTCCCCGGCCTGGAAATGATAAGGTTTTTGGTGTAGGAAATTCGAAAAAAATCTAGATTTTTTTTTTTTAAATATGGCGGGTGGGTATGCCACATGGGGGTACTACCCCTGGGGTGCTCCAATGTTAAAATCCCTATGATAGAGTTTTGCGTTTAGCTGAAGTGCACATGTACATCTGTACTTAGAAAGTTTGTTGCACTTGTCAGCTGTCATTGGATGATTATGAAACTTGGCACACATGTTTCTTATGATTAGAGGATGTAACTGTGGTATTTTTGAGATGAAATATTAATTTTTCTCCATATTATGGCAAATGATGGAGTTTTATGTTTAGGTAAATTGTACATGCCTCTACATGTATACATGTACATGGTAAGTTTGCTGCAGTTGTCAGCTCTCATTGGACTGGCCTATGCAGTAGTAACCTCACACGGGACTGACCTATCCAGAAGTAATATGACACTGGACTGCAATATGCAGCAGTAATCCCACACGGCACTGACCTATCCAGCCATAATCCTACATGGGACTGACCTATCCCGCTGTAATCCCACACAGGTTTAGCCTATCCAGCAGTAATCCCACATTGAACTGGCCTCCCCAGCCGTAATCCCACACAGGATTGTCGTATGCAGCAGTAATCCCAGACAGGACCGGCCTATCCAGCAGTAATCCCACTTGGGACTGGACTATCCAGCAGTAATCCCACAGGGGACAGGTCTATCCATCAGTAATAACACACGGGACTGGTTCATCCAGCAGTAATCCTACACAGGACTGGCCTATCCAGCAGTAATCTCACATGGGACTCGCCTATCCAGCAGTAATCTCACACTGGACTGACAGGGAGTAATCCAGACGTGTTTTGATACCGGTATACCGGTATCTGCGCCCAAATACTGTCAAACAAAATTGAATGTCGGCTAAAATCTGAACCAAAACCACCTAAAATCACTCTTATGGTCTTATTTTCATTATTTATCGAAGAAGTAACTGATTATTTTATGTGTACAGCCGGTGGAAACACTAAATCTTCCAACTCGCATCATGCTTCTTGACTAAATCCATGCGGGCCGCCATTTTAGCCTGTTTAAACCCACTGCACATCGGTTTTGTGCAGCGTGTGTATTTTCGGTTTTGCGGTCTCCGGTTTCGCGGTAGTCGACCGGTGTCCCCAAAAAATGCCTGGATTAGTCTCTGACTGACCTATGCAGCAGTAATCCCACAGCACTGACCTATCCATCCTACATGGGATTAACTTATATGCCAGTAATCCCACATGGGACTGATGTTATTGCCTGTACCAGATAATCTATTCCAGACATTATTAATTGACTGTGTATGTTATTACCCGAATACAGTGTAAAACGGCCTGTCCATACGTCATGTCGAACCCGACTTGTATTGGCCGAGTTGTATTGGCCGAGTTGAAAGCTGTATTGGCCGGGTTGAATGTTGTATTGGCCGAGGTCAACGAGTGCAGCCGTAACTAGCAGTAAGGACCGACGACTGGAGAAACAGACGACAGCAGTGTAGTTTGGTCAGCGCGATGGCGAGCGCAGAGCGTGTTATTCAAGGGTTCGTGGGCAGAATTCTGGAGCTTGAGGAGATATGTGGAGACGATTTAAAACGATTTAAACCTGTTACAGATCAAGAAACGGATGCTGCCACTCAAGCTCAAAAAAACAAGAACACGGCCAGTAAATGTCAATTAATAAAAATATTATGAATCGATTGTTTTCGTATAGCCTTAGTATTGACCTTCGGGTCGCCGTATTGGCCCTCGGCCTGCGGCCTCGGGCCAATACGGCGACCCTCAGGTCAATACGAAGGCAATACGAAAACAATCGATTAATAACATATATTATTGTCTGTACCACATCACCTATTCCAGACCTTCTTGTTTGCATGTATGCTTTCAATACTGCTGCAGCTTCGGCGGATGACCCCGCAAGGCGAGATGTTGGGGTTCTCAGAACGCTTGTTATTATCTCGCTTTGCGAAGTAAAGGGGAGATATTGTGAGAGGGGGGGAGAGGATGTCGTCGTCGGTGTCTGTGTCCCCTGCCTGGAAATGATAAGGTTTTTGGTTTAGCAAATTCAATTTTTTTTTAGAAAATTTAGAAAAAATATATAAAAAAAATTTAAAATATGGGGGTGGGTATTTCCACCTGGGGGTACTATCCCTGGGGTGCTCCAATGTTAAAATCCCTATGATGCGTTTAGCTGAAGTGTACATGTACATCTGTACTTAGAAAGTTTGCTGCAGTTGTCAGCTGTCATTGGATGATTATGAAACTTGGTACACATATGTTTCTTATGATTAGAGTATGTACCTGTGCTATTTTTAGATAAAATATTAAATTTATTGCTCAAATCTACACCTGCTATTGTGTTGCCCATAATCCTCCATTGAGATCCTGCTGTAGACTAAAATTTCTCACCCTCTGGAGCCTCAGCCAATAGGTTACACTGCGCCTGCGCCCAAACGCACTTCCCCAAATCCTTTTTTACCCCTCGGCTATTTTGGCCTCGGGGTATTGTCATTGCCATGTACGTCCGTCCGTCCGTCTGTACGTCCGTACATCTGTACGTCCGTTACCGCATTTTAGGCAAAACCGCTTGGGACACAACCACCAAATTGTCAACACTTATTTATCTAGTGCTAAGTCAGACGCCTATCGAAGGTGGCTCCCCTCGGCCCATATTTTACAGAGTTATGCCCCTTTACATATATATTAATTTCTATTTCTGTCCTATATGCCTGAATGTATCCAGCTATATCTGCGGAACTGTGTTCAGTATAGCTACTATATTTTGAAAACTTATTTATATTATTGTATTCTACAAGCCAACAAAGGATTACTCGCCTCTTCTTACGAAGTTATGCCCTTTTCGGATGTAATAATCTCCGATTTTGTTATTTGTAGCTGAATGTACAAGTTATATCTGCAGATCCGTGTTCGGTACAGCTTATTCATCTCGGTTCTTCTTTCACAGAGTGCTAGGTCAGACGCCTATCGAAAGTGGCTCCCCTCGGCCCATATTTTACAGAGTTATGTCCCTTTACAGATATATTAATTTCTGTTTCTGTCTTATATGCCTGAATGTAACCAACTATATATGCAGAACTGTGTTCGGTATAGCTACTATATTTTGGAAACTTATTTATATTGTTGTTTTCTACAAGCCAACAAAGGATTACTCACCTCGGCTTATGGAGTTATGCCTCTTTCGGATGTAATAATCTCTAATTTTGTTATCTGTAGCTGAATGTACAAGTTATATCTGCAGATCCGCGTTCAGTACAGCTTATTTGTCTCAGATCTTATTTTACAGAGTGCTAAGTCAGACGCCTATCGAAAGTGGCTCCCCTCGGCCCATATTTTACAGAGTTATGCCCCTTTACAGATATATAATTTTTCTATTTCTGTCCTATATGCCTGAATGTAACCAACTACCGACCTCTTGATCATCCCACATAGAACTATTTCTTCCCCAGTTCACACTACACATGGGTCTCAATCACTTGGGGAAAGCCGAGGGGTTTTGATTAGATCAATCTCATGTTCTTCCTACAGCCACAGCGTGTGGACGTGTTTAGAGAGAGCTCTGCTAGAATTAGATTTTTGTTTTTGCCTATCTTGATAGGGAAATTCAGTCTAGATTTAGATTATATACATTGTAAAAACAATGTCTAAGACACCTGGAATTCTAAACGCTGCAAATTTTACAGTCGTTCTTGGTCTCAATTAGAAATTCACATTCACTGTGTTTTTCTCTTGCAAAGGCTATATGTGTTTTCGTGAAGTTACTTGCTTGCAATGTAACAACGACAACAAGTATTTCTGAAATGATACACGCCTGGTGTAATTACGCAGGCATGAATTTTTACAGGCCTCTGGGGACTTGAGTTGACACTCTACGACAGACAAAGCAGCCTAGAGTTGCTCAGATCTGACGGGGAATTTCAACCTAGACTTCCCTGTAACCCGTTCTCCATTGTTCATGGCTTCCAGCCCAGCCGAGCGGCAATACAATAGGGCGAAGCAAGACCCCATTGACGAGCTTTTACCTAAGGTGTGGTGGTAAGCAACGTTCTTTCACTGATTCTCGGACAAAAGAAGAAGACAAAGAAGTTGACCTATTGTATAGACTAGCCTTTTGTTGTCGAGGCAGGACAAAAAAGCCGGTCTTTCCCAATGCAGGCTGACCTTGACCTTTCACCATTCATGCAAAAGATGGACACCAAATGGGATGATTTTATGGAAGTCATTTACGCCTGGATTTATGCTAACAACGACTGGGAATCATCGTCTCGAGTCTTCAAGTTTCCGTTGGGAAGTATACGTGCTAAATTTTAACGATAATATAATGGCTATCATGAATTCTTTCTGCCATTTTACTTCGTTGTATTACGTTGTTGTTGTTGTTGTTGTTCGCGTCATCAAGTAAGGCGCGTGTTTATATCAACAGCTTATTATACGCATGTTGCACACAGTTGAATGTGCCTAATTGCTCTCTTGATAAATAAATGTTATCATTTTATTCGTTTATAAAAATCACGACAGTCTATGAGAATTTGTGCGTATTTTTTGGTACACAATTTTTCAAGAAATATTTCCCGTTTTCTATTACCATGATTACGAAGAAACTTAGATATATGTTGGTCTCTGAAAGTAAACCATTCAATCTAAGACAGGCTTTCATATATTTAAATCAGAATGTTCTTTAAATCAGTTACGATTTCTTAGATCTATATTTGAAATTAATCTTAGTATTAAATTAATTTTTTTTTTACTGAGAAATTATGAAGAGATCTGATGTGGGTTTATTTTCCCTGAAAGACGAATAGAATACTCTCGTCCGAGACGACATTGGTGTTGCATAGATTTTCCCTGGCATTATGTCTGCACAGGTCTTATTCAGGGTTATATCGACTTCAGCAGACTTGTTACGTTCAAGACAAAGATCAAGTCTGAAATTATGCAATCGTCGGTCACTGGTTTGTCACTGCCTGGGAACACAGTACCCAGGCTACGGTCCAATTGTTTACGTCCTCTATCTAGCCACAGCCCAGTACAATCGACTCTATGGAGAACGGCTTCATTCATTCATTGACTTAATGATTTTCACCTGCAGTCTTGTACTTTAATTCGACGGACTTCGACTTCTCCCTTGTCTGTCTTAGCCGTTCTTTTACTTGCTTCGTCCAAAACAGCTCTTTGGTCTACAGCATTGTGAAATTAAATTAATTTCATTTATTGAGAGATTAAAAATAAAATAAAATTAAAAATTATCTGCATAATTTTTACTGTCATAATTAACTGGATGATCATTTTATACTTTTGTGACGGACTGATATGTATATGACCTCAATTTTATATTGACTCAACATTGATTTCATGGGTTATTATGTAACACCAGTGATCTCTTTAGGAATCATTTGATTGGTCAGTTCCAGATTGTGGAATTATAAGGCATGTTCTTGGACTACGCCATTGCTTTCCTAGACCATGTTTCCTCTTCCACTTGTCCGTTATAGATCGTCCTTCATTTCAGTTCTGCAACGACACTTTGGGCTCCGTCTTTACATCGACTTGTTCTTTAACTCGGTCGGTTTTCACTGCATCTTGTGGTTTGGAACGATAGACTCTACTACACTATGTGCTATGGTTTTATATGAGCCTCTACGATGTTTTCAAATCTTGATCGTCGTTTGTCGTCCGCATAATTAGTGCTCCTGTTCGGAATGTTCATACTTTATTTAAGTATCACGGGACAATCAAGTCTGGGTATAACAACGTGTCGAGATCTGACAATCTGCCAATGACTCAGGACCCAGACGGTAGTTCCTACATGAAGTGTCAACCTCCGTTTTTCACAGACGTCAACTCTGGAGTATGGATGCGTTACGTTTGCGGATAGATGACATACTACTACCTTTGTGTCGGAGATGTCCCAGCTTACAATTTTGGTGCTCTGGCTCCGTTATGGTCTCCATGTTACTTCATCCAGATGAACCCAGACCCCTCACTAGGCTTATTTGGCGTGGCGCAGCGCCACGCCCCTCACTTCGAGCGCCATGCCCCTAATTCAGGTTACCATGCCCTAAATAAATTTACCCCACGCCCATTTCATGGAAAATCGACTTTGCGCCATCCACAAGTCTTTATTTTTCAGCACAGTTTTTGCTTCCGACGGTCTCATCTTGTCAATCCCGGGCTAGAGTATCTTTTCCTATCTCATTCATAGAAGAGCTACAATTTTTTTACTCTCCGCAATTGGGCCACGTGTGGTATTTTCAAGTTTTTCATACAAGGAGGCGCATATCCCCCATTATGGGAGAGTGTCCATCGATGCGGCATCAGATTGCTTCCCTTGATGCCAAAGTTTGCTCACCACGTGGCGTTCTGATCAGCGTGTTGTCAAATTTTGAAGTTTGAGCAAATTTTTCATTTTTGATCATGCCAAGCAGCGACAGAATAGCCAAAAAACGATCGGGGAGCATGGGAAGTGGTGCAAAGAACTGCAAATCTATCAGGTCGTTTTTTGAAAAAGCAACAACGACATCTGAGCCTGATATCGAAGCAGAGACTGTAGATGTCAGGTGGTTGGGCAGTAATATACAGGCCACAGTGTACATGTGCAAATGTAGTAATATTGGTACATGCTGAATTAAAGTAATGCCCACTCCTGTAACATGCATGTACAATTGAATGGAAAATATAAGACAAGTTTTAAAGTGTGGTATCCCAGTATTTATCTTGGTGACAATACTGTGTTATTGACCTGAAACCCCCTGGGAAACTCCTTTTTGTCTGGATCGCACCACGTAGCAGTGAGACCAGACAATGCTGCCACTCACAAACTGTCTGATTGTGTACATGCACTATAATACGATAACCCTGTCGTGACCTGTCAGAACAACTGTATTCATCCACCATTGAAGTCAGGTGAACCTGCTCGTTTAGCTCGAATCAAATCGGAGAAAAATAACAGCAATCCCTTCATTCTGACGAGTAACTCGAGAACCTGTTTATTTACAGCAAATTTGCATACACAATAATTCACATTTGACAAAACCTACATTTTCGTTTTGCAATATATAATGAAGTCGCACGATCACCTGTTTGAAATAATTTAAAGGTGTCCAGTTCTGAAAAAAATATCAATTTATCACATATATATAGGCTGATAGTTCTTTCTCTTGGATAGGTCTGAAATGTCCCAAAAATGGCTCGAGAGCTCTAAGAGCACCGCACGGTCTCTGGCGGCTGGGGGCCGCTAGGCCCCCAGACCCCCGGCTATAAGTGCTATGATGGTATTTCCCCCATGCCCGTTTCTAATCCTGACTAGGGGTCTGGAACCTCCTGTACCGGACTGTCATTGGATCAAGTATTGTAGTGTTCCCAACCACTCTCCCTTACCTCCGCATGGATAGAGTTGTCAGGTTTGGATCCCTTTTCCTTAACCATATGGTAGTCGGCGGCCGTTTACAACTGGGAGTTTGGCACTTGTCGCCACCACCTCGTGTCATGATGACGTCGGTTTCATCGATCCGGCCCATCTACATCTCTCGGGATTGGTAAACCCCATCGATTTACTAGACGCAGATCTTCACATACCCATTCATCCTCGTCGCTTCCTATGCCTACCATCGCTGGTCGACGATTCGAGAGGCTGTTTTCTCCCTTTCGGAGTCAACATTGCATCATGATTTTTCATCAGTATCTCAAAACCAATCATGGCATTCCTGCATCTATGGGTATTCATATCGAGGTATACACAGTCGACATCTTGGCTTTTCCCTCACCCTCAGAAGTCAGAGTTGCTACCAGTGCAATGTCGTCACTTCATCGGGGCAGTCTTTCACTCAGTTCATAAATTGGCACGACCTCTAGAAGACCAGTGGACCAAGCTTCAGAAGATGGTTCCAAGTTTTTGCTTCACCTTCACAGCCCTCAAGCTTTGGCAGAGTCTTTTAGGTCAACTCACATCCACTCACGACCTCACTCACTACGGTCGTCTCAAAGTTCGGCCTCTGCAACACCACCTACAGGGATATCTTCAGATGTCATTCCTCAACCTTCTGGTCCGGTATTGACGTCTCTACATCCACATCTGATTTGGTGGCAGTCCCGTTACAATGTCATGCGGGGAGTACCCCTTGTACCGCCAGCTCCACTACACCATCTCTACACCTATTCATCGGAGACAGGTTTGGGACCCCATCCAGACGACCTAGAGATGTCCGACAGATGTCGACATCGGATGCCAAACTTCATATCAACCTCTTGGAATTGAAAGCTGTCATCTGTGCAGTCCAGCATTGGTGTCATCTACTGTGAATTCGTCTCGTCCCATCATCTACAGACAATTCAACTGTCATTGTTCATACCAACAAGATGGGTACCACTGGATTTTTCCCAACATTCTGTCTGGTTTGGACCCTCTTCGACTGGACTCTGCAACATCACTGCCACATGCGTGCTCGTCATGTCCCAGGTCGGCTCTATGTATTAGCAGATCATCTGTCTCGCCAGACACTGTACTACAGACCGAATGGCAACTGCATCCAGAGGTCTTCCAACACATCACCAGCATCTGGGAAACCCTCTGATCGACCTGTTTGTGACGAGGAACAATGTATGTAGCATTTTCATATTCGTCAGTTTGGTTCTGGACCCTCGAGCCTACGCCATCGATACCCTATCGATCAACTGGGACAAATTCCTTGCGTACGCCTACCAACCCATTGCCTTACTGCAGGAAGTACTACAGAAGATTGTTTAACACGACTGCATCATTCTTCTCGTTCTGTGGTGGCCTCGTCAACCGTGGTTTCCGGCCCTGATCCCTCTACTCACTGCCTCTCCACGTCGCCTATCAGTTTGGGCCAACCTGTTAAGCCAATCCTGCGGGATACCCCATCACAACCCTCAGTGGCTCTACCTATACGTCTGCAGATTATCAAGTGTATCCTCTCAGACCAAGGATTTTCAGCAGAGATTGCAGAGACGATGGTTTCATCCAACCGATCTCCCAACATCACAGCTCCAGTCTAAGTGAAGATTTTTCGTCTCATGGTATCGACGTCGAGGCTGCGATCCCGACACTGCTTTCTTCTTCACCTGCACTGAGATAAGAAGTTCAAAAGCAACACTATTGAACGGTACCGATCAACCTTGACCCGGGTTCTACGTTTATCTGCTGGCATTGACATTAGCCTGGATCCCAATATCTCTGCTCTTCTACATGCCTGTGCATTACGGTCACGTCGTTCCCGACAACTACTACGAAGTGGGACATTGGTGTGGTTCTCAGCGCATGCCTTCGCCCACCACCCTTTGAACCATTACAGTCAGCCTCTATGAAGCTGTTTCCTTCAAGACTGCCTTCCTAGCGGCCTTCACCCTGGCGTCTAGAGTATCTTGGCGCCAAGAATGAGACTGTTCGACAAGGACCTTGTGCTCAACGTTTGTATTCCATCCCTGCATTATCAGATTTTGTTCAAGGACTTGATAACGACATCTTACTGTGTCCAGTACGAGCAATACGTCACTACCTCAGCCGTACCAATCCTATCAGAGGTTCTTGTCAACTACTGATGCTCTCTTCTCCCAAGGGCTACTCAAGACATTACCAAGAATACGGTGGCCTCCTGGTTGAGCAAGACCATTAATGGACATACGAATTATCCCTTTATGTCCAGTGTTCCAGTACGAGCAATACGTCACTACCTCAGCCGTACCAATCCTATCAGAGGTTCTTGTCGACTACTACTGCTCTTTCTTCTCCCAAGGGCTACTCAAGACATTACCAAGAACACGGTGGCCTCTTGGTTGAGCAAGACCATTAAATGGACATACGAACTATCCTCGATGCCCCCCCACTGCTAGCCTCTGCATCTTCTCATGAAATACGAGCCATCGCAACATCATGGCCTTTATGGAAGAACGTATCGCTGGATGACATTGTCCGATCCTGTGCTTGGAGTGCCAATTCCACGTTTACAGATTTCTATCTGAGAGACTTGTCAGTACAAACAGACAACCTGACCATGTTAGGGCCGCTAGTTGCTGCCCAACATGTAGTCACCTAGTCTTCAAAAAAAAAGGGGGGGGGGGGCAGTACCGATCTCAGGCCGACCGACCAGTCTGCAAGATGGTTAAGAGTCACGGCATATCGGTAATCGCCAATACCAGCCAGCCAGCTATCAAGACCCCAACACTAGTAAGTACAGTGAGTATAAATGTGTTTATTTCTAGGTAAATCTACATGTAGTGTCGGACATTCAAGAAAATTTCATGGGTAAGAAATTGGCGATTGGAGCATATCATTGGTACTCTAGTATTCGGATGCAGAAGCCCTGGTCCTTATACCCTTCTTACCGTTTCACTAGTAATTGCCCCTTAGCCCCTACAGTGCTTTACGCCCAGGGTTTACTGACGGGTTCAATTAGCGTACCACAACTATGGTCAGTTGGTCCACTAGTATACGGGTGCAGAAGCCTCGGTCTTTATACCCTTCTTACCGTCTTACTAGAAATTGCCCCTTAGCCCCTATAGTGCTTTACGCCCAGGGTTACTACGGGTTCAATTTATGATACCATGCATCTCTGATCATCTCGGCGGTTACAGCCACACTTCAACAAAGCCGAGGGTCACCTTCTACTGTTGGTAGTGGGCAACACAATAGCAGGTGTAGATTTGAGCAATAAATATTAAACATTTATAAACAATGTTGGTATTTATTATCAAATCAAACCTGCTATTGTCTTGACTACCCGACCCAGCCTCCCCGCACCCTTCTCGGCCTTGCAAGCATCACGCTTATAGGCTCATAGAAGAAAAAGGATTTGGGGAAGTGCATTTGGGCACAGGCGCAGTGTAACCTATTGGCTGAGGCTCCAGAGGGTGAGAAATTTTAGTCTACAGCAGGATCTCAATGGAGGATTATGGGCAACACAATAGCAGGTTTGATTTGATAATAAATACCAATATTGTTTATAAATGTTGAATTTTTTCTCCAAATTATGGCAAATGATAGTTTTCTGTTTAGCCGAATTGTACATGTAGAGGCTGTACATGTACGCTACATCTGTACTTAGAAAGTTTGCTGCAGTTGTCAGCTGTCATTGGATGCTTATGAAACTTAGGATACACATATTTCGTATGATCAGAGGATGTCCCTGTGCTATTTAGGAGATGAAATATTGAATTTTGTTCAAATTTTGAGGGTTTTGTCTTAGTAATCTGCCAGTGATAATGTGCACACATGTACACCTGTACATGGAAAGTTTGCTGAAGCTGTCAGCTTTCATTGGATGAGTTTGACACTTGCTACCCGAGTTCATTGTGATTCGAGGATGTGCATGTGCTATTTAAGAAATATGACATTAAATATGAATTTTTGTACTTCGTATGTTTCCATTAATAAGGTGTTTGTTGGGCAAAAATTTACATGTAGATCTGTTGTACATGGAAAGTTTGCTGAACCTTTCGTGGGATAATTATAAAACTTGGTGGACATGTTTCATGTTTTCCTTGGTCAGACCTATCCAGCAGTAATCCCACACGAGACTGATCTATCCAGCAGTAGTCCCAAATGGCACTGGCCTATCCAGCAGTAATGCCGCACAGAACTGACCTATCCAGCAGTAACCCTATATGGGACTCAACTATCCAGCAGTAATCCCAGACCGGACTGGCCTATCCAGCAGTAATCCCACATGGTAGCAGTAATCCCACACGGGACTGGCCTATACAGCAGTAATCTCTCACGGAACTGACCTATCCAGAGGTAATCTCGCACTGGACTGCAATATGCAGCAGTAATCCCACACGGCACTGACCTATCTAGCCATAATCCTACATGGGACTGACCTATCCCGCTGTAATCTCACACAGGGTTAACCTATCCAGCAGTAATGCCACATGGGACTAGCCTCCCCAACAGTAATCCCAAACAGGATTGCCGTATGCAGCAGTAATCCAACACTGGACTGCCTATGCAGCAGTAATCCCATATGGGACTGACCTATCCAGCAGTAATCCCAAACGAGACTTGCCTATCCAGCAGTAATCCCAGACGGAACTGGCCTATCCAGCAGTAATCCCACTTGGGACTGGACTATCCAGCAGTAATCCCACATTGGTCTGGTCTATCCAGCAGTAATAACACATGGGACTGGCCCATCCAGCAGTAATCTTACACAGGACTGGCCTATCCAGCAGTAATCTTGCATGAGACTGACCTATCCAGCAGTAATCTCACACTGGACTGCCTATGCAGCAGTAATCCCACGGCACTAGTGCCACATGGGACTAGCCTCCCCAACAGTAATCCCAAACAGGATTGCCGTATGCAGCAGTAATCCAACACTGGACTGCCTATGCAGCAGTAATCCCATATGGGACTGACCTATCCAGCAGTAATCCCAAACGAGACTTGCCTATCCAGCAGTAATCCCAGACCGAACTGGCCTATCCAGCAGTAATCCCACTTGGGACTGGACTATCCAGCAGTAATCCCACATTGGTCTGGTCTATCCAGCAGTAATAACACATGGGACTGGCCCATCCAGCAGTAATCTTACACAGGACTGGCCTATCCAGCAGTAATCTTGCATGAGACTGACCTTCCAGCAGTAATCTCACACTGGACTGCCTATGCAGCAGTAATCTCACGGCACTGACCAATCCATCCTACACGGGATTGACCTATCTGGCAGTAATCCCACATGGGACTGATGTTATTTTCTGTACCAGATAATCTATTCCAGACATTATTGTGTGTACCACATCATCTATTCCAAACGTTATTGTTTGCTCTATATTTATGCTTTCAATACTGCTGCAGCTTTGGTGGAGGACCCCGCAAGGCGAGATGTTGGGGTTCTGAGAACGCTTGTTTAGTTTTGTACAGTTTACTTTATCTCAACTTTTGTACTACATAGAACCTGATTGTTAATTTTTTATATACACAAGTACTGATGTATTTTTATGATGAACATGTTCTTCACAAATCTATATCCCAGGTACAGCGATGGACGCATTAAGCAGCATGCAGAGTTTTCTGAGGGGAAGGCCAAAAACTTTCAACTCAATAGAACAGGCTATAGAATGGTGGTATGTGTACATCTGTGACAATGTATGTGATATGTGAATCAGTAAATATTGATTGAAATTCATGTCATGACTTCTCCCCAGAAATGATCACCAGAAACAAGTAATTGATAATGTGTTATTAAACATCGTATGAAGCAAATTGAAACAAAATTGGACCCGTTCTGCCCAGTCTTCCGTAATGCCGTTTTACCATTGCACAAGAATTCCATGCCTATACCTAGAATTTTCTATTGATCACAGCGTTAGGAGTGGACAAGTGAGAAACTTGGATTCGGCCAAAGTCTCTATGGTTGGACAAGTTAAGAGGTGAGTCGTTGTACAGATGAACTTACCATCATATTAGACCTTCTATAGAATTTAGCTGAGTATATCGCACAGTGAATAAGTATGAAACAGCAGTGAAAATATGCACAGGTTTACCACAACCATTTCAGGGCAAATCATGGTGAAGGCCATTAGCTTGTGAAAATTTTGATTCACATTAAATTCTGCTAGAATAGTTTAAATGTTTATTCAGTTAATTTGTTGGGGTGTAGGGTCGAAATGCGGCTCTTCCACTTTCTGCAAGTGATTTGTTTAGAGTCTAGTAGAATTTCTGGTAGTGATTTAATGATGCTTCTAATTCCAGGGTGGACACTGAGGAGACGGGCACATCTGTATTAGAGCATTTGACAGAGGCTCAGTCAAACTCCGCCAACAGTAACACAATAGCAGAGGAAGATGAGGAAACAGCAGGGGAGACAACTGTGAAAGACAGTGCTGCAAAATGTGACAACCATGCACCTGAATCTGCAGACCAGGGGGTAACAAATATGAATGTGTACAAATTTTACGAAATTATGGAGATATGTGAATTTTAGCATCTTTCCTATAATATGCTCGTAGATTGACGAGATCAAACATTGCGATTTCTATCCATCTGTCCATCTGTTAACTTTTTATATTCTCATCAATAGCTGAGGTCGTATATTGCGATCACGATTTCTGTCCATTAACTTTTTCTTGTCCATGCGATATCTCCAGTTTCCTGTCATGTATTGGTACCAAAGTTTGAGTATATCTTACTCAAGGGTCAAAGAGAAATGGTTTTAACCGTATTCATTTTGAGGTCAAAACCTTATTGAATTTTACCCGTCTGAGTATTGTCTGTCTGTCCATCTTGCTTTTTAACACAATATCTCGTGGATGATTAGAGCCAGGCTTTTAAAATTCATATAACATATGCAACTGACAATGGGTCAGAAGCCTAGTGAAGATGACAGACGTTGACCTGTTTTATCTAGGTCATAGTTGAGTATTGGTGATGAGTTTTGAAGGATAACATCTAGGCTCTCAAATTTCATATCACATAATGCAACAGGTGTGTGACCTTGACAAAGACCATGTTTTATCAAGACCAATTTCTAGTTGATAGAATAGTTTTTGAAGGGTTATAGTTAAGTATGCATGATCATATATATTGAAGACCATAAGTATGATAAGGCTCTTGTTCGTCCATGCAATATATCCAGTTCTGGGTTATAGATTGCTACCAAACTTTGTGTATACCTTGTCACTTTGTGTATACCCTCTTTATTTTAAGGTTAAACTCACTTAGATAAAAAATCTTGAAAAAACAGATCTCCAGTTCCTGTTTATGGATTGGTACCGGATTTTATGCCACGCTAATGGGGTGAAAGGAGAATCTTACTCTATTTTTAGATCAAAAGGTCAAAGCTCACATTCACATAGACCAGAAAACCTTTAAAAAGAGAAACTCTCCTGTTCAAAGTCAAGATTGGTTCATAACTTGGGGATATACCTTGCTCATTTGGCAAAGAAAAACCCTGTTCATTTTGAGATCAAAGGTTAAGGTCACCTAGGCCAGAAAATTTTGAAGAAATTGTGGATTATGTTAGATTATCTACTATTCCTCAAACTCGGAACTACATGTAGCAAAGCTTATTGAGGTATGCCCCTTCATCCATTGGTCTGTCTGTAAACTGTTATTGTGGTGCGACATCTCCTGTTTCAGGGTTGAAATTGGTGCTCAACTTTGGGTATGCCTTACTCATGGGATATAGAACAACCCCAGTGATCGTGAGGTCAAAGGTCACTTAGGCCGTAAATCTGATAAAAAGATTTTGTTTTTATTTATACTATAATCACAACATAGGAATTCAGATTGTGATGAATTTTGAGGTATATCTCAAACTCATGTCAGACAAAAGCTTGTTGATTTTGGGGCATGTTTATCCATCCATCTAGCTGTTTGTTCTCGGTGAGATATCTTCAATTATAGGAAGGGGATTTTGATCAAACTTGGATGATACGTACTTTTCAACCTTGGAGAATAGAGAAGCCCTGTTTATTTAAAGGTCATAAGTCAAGAGTCACTGAACTCCCAAACAATATAATACTCCATGGAAAATATTTCTTAAAGTGGACTTATGCATACATGGATACCCAAATGTTTGTGTTGTCTTTTCTAATATCCTTACATGTGATTGATTTATCATCACACCTGTTAAGCGTTGTTCAGGTTGCACAGGCATATATTGAAACCCATTAGCTCTTGTTTTCACGGGGTGATGTAGACCCGCAGGATCTAATGGTCCTGTTCTAATACTGAGGAAAAACTTGAGCAGAAGTAGTATCGTTATTCAGCTACTGCCGATAGTTTGATCACATATTTTGGCTAGATTTTGAACCACCAAGTCTATAGTGAAGTTTAATATTTTCTGATATTCTCATGTATGTTCAGATGTCATTTTCACAGAGTTTTTCTGTTTTAGAGCATGAATACAATATAGATACCATTCTAGGGTTGCCTTAGAGAGTTTTTTTGAGAGGATGTCATAAATCTTTGACTGATAAAAAACTTTATCCAGTAAACTCAGTGTATGAAGAAGAAAATAATTTAAGGCATATTTATCATATGTTTGCCATGTTGGCAAGAAATTCTGATTTTCTATGCTCCCATTCTGGCAGAAATTGTATGCACAGTATATAACTTGGAGACTAACAGACACATCCCTTCCACCAGACTGCCGAAGGGCGGTGGTTCTCGCCGGGTACTCCGGCTTCCTCCACCAACCAAACTGACTGTCACCATATGAGTGAAACAAACTTGAGTGTGACATTAAGCCAAATTCCCTCCCCTCCCTCCCTTTCACCAGACCCTCTATACCAGGTGGATGCAAACACATGCATGACCTAGGTCAATAGCTTGGTTCACTGGGCTGGATAGGGTCAATTGAAACTCCAGGCATCATGTTAAAGTAGAAGTGACCTACATGTGCCTACTGGGAAGGATCATTGGTAGGCTCCATGATTAGAGTAATTCAGTGTTTATCACTACTCTAACAACTCCATATCCTGGACACAGAGCAGATGGCTATTCAGTTCTGTGCAATTGTGTTCTCTACAAGAAAACACTCCTTGAGATTTCAGGCTGATGTAGGCTGGTCTGCACAATATAATTGTCATTCTACCATTGTCAGAATTTGTAACTTTCCAAACTGTGGGTGTACTGTCAGTAGGAGGTATACATGTATATAGTATGATGCCATGAGAGGATGCATCCCAGCATAGTTCCAGTCCATCTAACGAAGACGATTTTACATTGTATCCCAATACACAAAACTTTTGACTTTTACTGCTGAAGAATATGCTTTCTGTAATCCCCTGTTGAAAAACTAAAATATTTTACAAATATTGGCATCTTGCAGAGAAGACATTATATTATCCCATCTTCTAAGTCGGTTTCATAATAAATAAGAAATTTGCCCCATCTGTCACAAGTTATTTTTGGAAATATATACATATGTTACATGTACAATTACACCAATTCACTAGAGATTCTTGTTGAGAGAATTGTGTGAGACTGGAAAAATTATGTGGCTCTTCGCCATGGGACTGAACATCAAAGAGTTAGTGGAATTATTTCAACCGCCTATTTTGACATTTAAATAGCTCAGTTTCAGTGCCTAAGGCTCTAGTTAAATTTTAGCATCAGATGGAGACTGAGGTTGTCCATCTCTACCATAATCTGTTTAGCACCATATGTACCCTGAACATACCATTGCCAACCAGAGTTCACTACTCTTCCATTGAACTTCTGTGATAGTGAGGTTTCTGAACCATTTTCATAACCATCATATTGTCCTGTCCCTCAAAAGCATGTACAGCATGAGTATCCCAAGTAAAGTATTCTTGAACAGATATTGACTGATTTCGGAAAAAAGGGATAATTATCAAGAGTGTATTGGGCAGAAAATAACTATGGTTTAACTGCATGTAATGAATTCAAATTTCTTGTAGAATATATCCAAAGTGAAGTATACCTGGAGAATTGATCTATCCGACACAGAGCAGTATTGGCCAGGTATTTAATATGTGACAATGCTGTTTGAGGAATCTTCAGGAATATTTGCAGTTACTCCAGATATGAACTATCAACGTGATGTTCTCATATATACCAGTCATTGCTTTCATTGCTGATTCCTACGGTCTATGTGTGAAAGTTTGTCAGTTACTTGTTGATGGGCGGTGGTTCTCTCTGGTTACTCCGGCTTCCTCCACCAACCAAACTGACTGTCACCATATATGAGTGAAACAACCTTGAGTGTGACATTAAACAAAATCCCTCTCCCCCGCGTTGTACCTGAACATCTGATGATCCTGATAATATGGCATACTTACCTAGTATGTGAAACTTATGTTGTCCTTCAAAGAATGTAATATCATGTTCATTTAGTTTTCATATTTATTGCATATATGCTGGAAAACTTTGAAAAGCAAGTAAGCTTGTCACTGAGTCAGAAGTTTTCATTGGTTTTCTCGATAATAAAGCACTGGACAATGGGTAACTCCCACTACAGTTTAAGTTAATCCCTGGACAATACTATCTGGCCTTGATGGTAACGGGCGGTGCACAGACACCTGGTTGGCCACTTGGGCTGCAGTTCGTCATAATTTCTGAGCGCTTCCCTATGTCTTTAACCCAGAATATATTTTTAATTGATGATAACTGGTATATTTTCAACCTGAAGACAGTGAAGTTGCCAATATTATTGTAAATGTAAGCTTATTGGTCCTTTCTTGGAAGAGTAGGAATATTTACATAGGGGAGAGATCATGAGAACAACCAGCACATGCAGTGGCTCAAATACTGGGTGACAGTATCACCAACAACTGTGCAAGAAAGCATTGTTCAAGGATTAATGTAGAAAGACCCCTTTTATTGCTCAAATCTTCACCTGCTATTGCTATGCCTATATCTTCCGTAGGAGATTCCATTTGCAGAATAAAAGTTATCTCCCCTTAGGGAGCTCAGTCGGGTTACTCTGTTCCATGTGCGCACATGAAAACCTCCTCTTTCTTTCTGCATCTGCTCGCGTGCATTTGTGTTTTGAAGAGTTCCTATTATTGCTAGTTTGAGACGCAACCTAGGGTTATTTTCTGAAGCTAACTACTTGCAGTTTATTTGGATCACAATGTCTGATCTTACAGTCCCTGAAAATTCTATATCTTACAGTTCTTGTCGGCGTTTTTGGTCTGTTTAGGACGATCTTCTCGATCTTCTCGCTGTGGATAATCGCTATATAAATGACGCAGTGAAGGATATATATCCACCTTCACTGGATTTGAAGGAAACTACAGATAGCCCTACAGGCACATCTTATTTAGATCTCTATCTCTATAAAAATGAAGCGGGCATTCTCTCTCGTCGACTTTATGACAAAAGAGATGATTACAATTTCGACATCGTAAACTATCCCTTTCTGGATAGTAATATTCCAGTGGGACCTGCATATGGCGTATACATATCTCGCTTAGTAGCATTTGCTAGATCCTGTGTTAAATGTGACGATTTTAATCAACGTCACAAAACATTGTTGCAGAAACTTATAAAACAGGGCTATTCCACCAAGCGCCTCCACTCAAAGTTTCTCAAATTTGGCGATACATATCGCATGCTGATAGCAAAATACGAACGTAGCGTGCAAGATCTATGGCGCTACGTTTCGTAACTTGTGTCTAATTCCGCTAACCCGGGGCTAGGGGCCGTATGAACCCATGTACTTCAAGATCCTCATGGTACTTATATGAACAGTCACAATCAAAGCGTGACTGAGATACATCATTCTTTAGATGACGACTTTACAACGAATATTATGGATTAAGAATACTGATCAGCGATACGGATTTGATATTTTTGGAACATCATGATGTCTTGCCGGCATCTTTGAAAACTGTTGACCGCTTCTCTCTTGCAGGAAACAAGCCTATGTTTATGTATACTATGATTGTCTTTTTGAATTTGGTGCTAATACTGTTATGTGGAAAATGGAATAGGTCTTTGGATTATGGACGCGGATATTCTCTAATGGACGACGGCTGGATTATGAATGACGGACTAGACGCTTGTAATCTCACCCGTTCTGCTTCTCGTGCAAAGGACATCTTTGTTATCGGCAGGCCACAGGTCTGGAGTGCCTGAACTGGGACGACGCTACCTGGAAGAATTATGCCCAGGCTAGGCGTGTGTTCTTGTTACAGCTTGTTGAGCTCGGTCAATACTTGGATGGGTGACCGGGTGCTGTACTGACTGGGCTGATCAGTGTCCAGAATAATAGGAACTGTGGACACTCTCGTGTTCTGGCACATGTAGGCACCGTCGTGATATGACTGAAACAATGTTGAAAACGACGTTAAATCCTACTCACTCACACTCACTCTTGTTACAGGCTTCTGAGGATCTTAGTTTATCTGCCGACGAGAGACATCAAAATGAAATTGCTCTCATCGGGGATTTTAAATTTAATGAATGTCTTCCTTGTTCACGTTTGGAAGTATCTCATCTTCTCAGTCCAACCATGTCACTGTCCTCGTCTATTAGAGTTCCCCCGAGTGGTGTAGTTAGACTAGTTGAAATTGACAAATTTCCAGACAGTCTGAGTCGTGGTGGTAAGAACTCGTCTGGCGGTTCGGGGAGTAAGTCCATTTCTTTGTTTGGGACAACAAAGGATCCTGTCTCCAAGATGTTGCTTGCCATTCAACGTATTACGTCGTACACCGACTGGTTTCTATTTGCTACATCTCATCTTACATTAGATCCTGCCATACTCCGACCTGATGGTTCAGCTCTTGTCTCCTGGTTGCCTCACCTACTTACGAGGTTTTATTGACACACTCAACAAGTCTAATCGTCATGTCATCGAGGCAGGCGCTTTTTCTTATGTCTCGCTTCTTCAGGCACAGCGAATAGCATTGCTTCACGACACCAAGTCCGAAGTTCCGGTTTTTTCTAAAAAAAACAACTGTTGCATCAGCCGTTAACTTCTGAGTTTGTCTTCAACAACGCAATCGAGTCTCATGCTTGGTATCCGTGAGGAGAGGACTTCTAGACTCCTTTCCGCAGCGGCTCGGCGTCCAGCGTTTTCCTTTAAGCGGAGGTCAAATCGGAATCAAGCATCCAGGTCTTCCCAGCGAGAGGGTTTCCCTCCTGGTAATTTTCGTCCCTTCGACAAGTCTTCACGTTCACGTGGTCATCGCGCCATGCGTGGGAAGTCTTTTAGAGGGAGAGGTGCTTCCAACAAGTGACTATCTGCATTCCATCTCCCATCCTCATATCATAGACTTTCATCTGCCCGCCTTCAATCCTTTCAGTCATCAGGTCGTCGGCGGCCGTTTGCACCACTTCTGGGAGAATTGGCAGCTCATTACAGACGACTTCTGGGTTCTCGAGACATTAAAAAATGGATTCCTCTTCGACTTCCAGTCCCAACCCAGACTCATCTCTCGACCTCGTCCTTCACTGCTGCCAGCTCCTGCAGGACACGTTCAGATGCTTCTTTCCTCTGTTGCCACGATCATCTCCAAGGGTGCCATCAGAGAGTTGCCTCAAGCCGTGGACAGTGTCGGTTTCTACAGTAATGTCTTCCTTGTTTCGAAGAAAGATTCCGATCAAAAGCGTCTGATCATCGACATAAGGCGGCTCAACAAACTTCACCTGTCACCACCGCCTCATTTCAAGATGACCTCAGTTTCATCGATCCGGGCTCGCATACATCACCGGGATTGGTTGGCCTCCATCGATTTGCAAGACGCATATCTCCATATACCCATTCATCCTCATCATCGGCGTTTCCTACGATTTACCATCGACGGTCGTCGGATCGAGTGGCAAGTCCTCCAGTTCGGAGTCAACATCGCCCCATGGCTTTTCACCCGTATCACTTCTCCAGTCATGGCGTTTCTTCATCTACGGGGCATTCACATCAGCCCTCGAAATTTGGCGTAACCGAAACGATCGGTTACGTGTCGGTTACGTGGTTGTAAATTCTGCAGAACGAATAATCGGTTACGTAAAAAATCAACTTGCGCTACGGTGACGAGTGCCATTGAAAATGTCTGGGCGACCGGCCCAGTGACAGTCATCAATCGTTGCCTTACCGGTCTATATTTCTCCTCTATGGTATCTTCGAATCATGCTTCGGAGTTTATACACGTTTTTATTATGGAATTAGTATCATGAACGTGTGATTTTGCATCAGAAAGAAATCAAAACACGGAGGTTCGAAACGAAAAAAACTGACATTCTGATGGCGCATAAAAACGGAAGCATGCGATATCAAGGGGACACAACTCCCAACATACAAAGCCTGAATTCATCCAATCAAATGTGGGTCAATTCTACAGCGCGGGACAGCGCGCACACGGAAGTGGATGGAAATCGAATTTCTCATCTCCGGATTCTCCGGACCGCAGGTTCGATATGCAAAACGGCTCAAAAGCGAAAATTGACTCTGTGAACATAAAAACATTCCAGAAGTGGTCATTTCACGAAGACTTTAGAAAAGTTTTGTCTGCTTTTGTTTTACTTTCTACACATTTCACATTTTATTTTTTTCAACACCGTCCCTGGGTGCTTCTTGCTGAATTTCTGACGAATAAGTTGCACATGAATACATCGCAGTTTGAGAATATTGCCGTCAGCTGCTGTTTCAAGGACTCTCAAAACAATTTTGTATTTTATTGTAATAATATATATATAATAATATATAATACACAATTTCTTCAGTTCCAGAAAAATTTTTGGCTAACCTGTTTACGTAACCAATGGGTTACGCAACCTAGTCCTACGTAACCGAACAATAGGTTACGTGAACATCGTGACCCAGAACTATTTTTGGGTTACGCAAATTTTTGAAATTTCGAGGCCTGCACATCGAGGTTTACATAGATGACATCCTCATGTGGGCGGCGGACAATTCTCTTTTCAACGCTCAGATCCGGTTCACTCTGCTCATTCTGCAACATCTCGAGTTCATTCCTCACCCTCAGAAGTCAGAGCTGGTACCAGCACAACCTCGACGTTACATTGGGGCAGTTTTCGACACTCTCCATCAACTAGTACGTTCCCCGGAAGACCGTTGGACCAAAATTCAGACGTTGGTAGTAAGGTTTTTGTCATCAAGTTCTCAGCCTCTTCAGCTTTGGCAAAGCCTTCTAGGGCTACTCACATCCACGCAGGACCTTACTCATTACGGACGTGTCCAAGTTCGGCCGCTGCAGTACCATCTGTCGCCTTATCTTCAGACGGCATCCCTCAATCCTTTAGTGCCGGTGTTGACGTCTCTACTTCCACATCTGATTTGGTGGCAATCCCGCCACAATGTCATGTGGGGAGTTCCGTTCCGATCTCCGACTCCGGATTACCATCTTCACACCGATGCTTCTGAGACCGGTTGGGCAGCCCATCTGGACGACCTAGAGGTTTCTGGCAGATGGTCAATGTTGGATGCCAGACTTCATATCAACCTTCTGGAGATGAAGGCAGTCATCCTAGCAGTTCAGCATTGGAGTTGTCGTCTCGTGAATTCGTCCCTTCTCATCGCAACGGACAACTCTACTGGCATTGCTCACATCAACAAGATGGGTACCACCCGATCTTTCTCACCGTTTCGTCTGGTGTGGGATCTTTTTGACTGGGCTCTGATACATCACTGCCATCTCACTGCTCGCCATGTTCCGGGTCGGCTCAATGTCTTAGCGGATCGCCTTTCTCATCCCGACACCATGCTTCAGACTGAATGGCAGCTTCATCCGGAGGTCTTCCATCGCATCACAAGCATTTGGGAGTCCCCCTCGATCGACCTGTTTGCGACGAGGAACAATGCACAGCTCGCTCTCTTCATCAGTCCGATTCTGGACCCTCAAGCCTTCGCCATCGATGCTTTATCGATCAGCTGGGACAACTTATTTGCATATGCCTTCCCTCCTATTGCCCTGCTTCAGGAAGTTCTTCAAAAGATTGCTCAGCACGACTGCGTCATCCTGCTCGTGGTTCCGTGGTGGCCTCGTCGTCCGTGGTTTCCGGCTCTGGTTCCTCTTCTCACCGCCCCTCCACGACGCCTTCCAGTTTGGCCCAGCCTGTTGTGTCAACCGCATGGGATAATCCATCACAACCCGCGGTGGCTCAACTTACATGTCTGCAGACTATCCAGAGTGCACTCACAGTCCAAGGGTTTTCAGCAGAAGTTGCAGAGACGATGGTTTGAGCCAAACGATCTCATCACAGCTCTATCAATCTAAATGGGCTTACTTCGTCTCCTGGTGCCGAGAATGTGACATTGATCCCGACACTGCCTCTCTTTCCTCAGTAGCTGACTTCCTCCTTCACCTACATCGAGATAGGAGGTTTCAAATCAGCACCATTGAGGGATACCGGTCAGCTTTGGCTAGGGTTTTACGTCTTTCGACCGGCATCGACATGAGTCTGAATGACAACATCTCTGCTCTCCTACGTGCCTTCGCATTACAGTCTCGCCGTACTCGAAAACTGTTACCGAAGTGGGATGTTGGAGTGGTTCTTAGTGCTCTTCTTTGTTCACCTTTCGAACCTCTACAGTCAGCCTGTTTCCTACAAGACTACTTTCCTGTCGGCCTTCGCTTTGGCTTCTAGAGTATCCGAGCTTCACGCCCTGGAGAGGAAGTTGTTGGCCTGGACGGCAGATTGGTCTCCCATCTCTTTCCGTCCTGTTCCAGAGTTCATCGCCAAAAATGAGAGGGCCATTGTGCTCAACGTTTGTACTCTAGCCCTGCATTAACAGACTTTGTTCGTGGCCTTGATGACGACATGCGGTTATGTCCCGTATGAGCTATACATTCACTACCTCACTCGTACCGACTGTGGTTGGGGATCCCATCGACTGTTGTTCCTGTCTCTTCAGCCAGCTGCGGTTTGTGACATCACCAAGAATACTGTGGCTTCTCAGGATATGAAATAGACAAACAAATTCTAGTTGCCCATCGGCAAGCACGGGCAACCAACACATGCAAATGCATTGCAATTTGGACAGAATTTGGTTGCCCAAAGAAAATTTAGGTTGCCCCGGGCAACCGGCCAAACAGCTATTTCGCACCCTGCTTCTTGGTTGAAGAAGACCATTAAGTGGACATATCAACTCGCCCCTGACGCTCCCCCACTTCTGGCCTCTGCTTCTTCCCATGAAATTCGTGCCATCGCTACTTCATGGCCTTTATGGAAGAACTTATCCTTGGATGACATTGTCCAATCCTGTGCTTGGAGTGTCAATTCAACTTTTACCGACTTCTATCTGAGAGACATGTCAGTACAATCAGATAGAGTGACCACACTTGGGCCGCTGGTTGCTTCCCAGCATGTGGTCGAGTAGCCTTTCCAAAGAAGAGGGTGGGGGGGGGGGAGGGGGGGTGTAACACCGATCATCGCAGCAAGTCAGCAAGTCAGCCAGTCGGCCAACTTACAGCATAGTCACAGCAGTTAGCCAGCAGTCAACTCACAAGACATCTTACAAGACCTGACACATCGGTGAGTATTTGCTTTTAGGTACATTTGTGTCCGTATCAAGGTTAAAGTACAGAGAGTTGGCGTAAGACGGCAATTAACACTAAAAAGTGGTATAAGATGGTCACCTTGTATTCGAAGTTGCCTGGTATGTACATGACCCTTCTTTCCGTTTTGCATTGCTTACCACACGGGTACCCACAGCGCCGCCGGCCCGGGTTCCCTCGTCGGGTAATATTGTTTGCCACATCCATGATCACGGTTTCAAAGGACAAGTAATTAGTAGCCACATTCACAATCTGTTACTGATTTACTCTATGAGTACCCACTGCGTCTCCGACCTGGGTTCCCTCTGTTGAGTATTTAGTGTGCCACGTCCGTGATAATCTCAGTGGTTACTCTGCTAAACTACAGGAACTACAACAAGGCCGAGGTCCCTACCTCCATCTGTTGGTAGTGTGGCATAGCAATAGCAGGTGAAGATTTGAGCAATAAATATTAAACATTTATAATCAATGTTACTATTTATTATCAAATCAAACCTGCTATTGCTTTGATTGCCCACCCATCCTACCCCTCACTCTACAGCCTTGCATTGACACACACTACAGGCTGCAGTAGTAAGAAAGAGGAGGTTTTCATGTGAGCACATGGAGCAGAGTAACCCGACTGAGCTCCCTAAGGGGAGATAACTTTTATTCTGCAAATGGAATCTCCTACGGAAGATATAGGCATAGCAATAGCAGGTTTGATTTGATAATAAATAGTAACATTGATTATAAATGTTTAATATTTAAACAATTGTTACATTGTTACACTTTTCAGGGTGGTTTAAAGGTCTATCTCAGCTATTTTTAGACTGTAATGTCTCCAAAATGCTGCTTTTGGCAGGTAAATATTTATTATATGGTCAAATAATTATTGTAATATTTATACATATTAAAACAAAGTTATGAGAATGTAATTTGAATGATAAAAATATTTGGTACTGGCCACAAAAAATGCAGGAAAATAACTTGAATGCCAAGTCTTGTTGTCATTTGAGAAAAACGATGATATTACGATAATATTAATATATTGTTAAAATAATTGGTTATGAATATAAGATAAAAGAGTCAAACAAATTGCGGTTCTATCAACAAATTATTTTCTGCACTCTTTACACTAAAGCTATTTCCAGTCTTCTCTTTCTTTCTTCCTTCCTAGGTGTTGATAGACTGGACAAAGATCTCACTATAGGCCAAATGCAAGGTGTGTAATATCTTCTGCCAAGTTTCATAGAATTTTATGTTGTATCATTCCATCATAACTTCATTCTTGTGGCTTTGAGAGGAGTATTTAAAAAAAAAACTATCTCTGGATATACTTATCATGAAATTTAAAATACCTTGTTTGCCAAGGATGTATTCATTAAAAGTGAAAGACAAATTAATACGGTGAACACTCATGATAATGACATTCATTACAGCAGAAATTTAATTATAACGACAAAGTTTACAGAAACAAAATACATTTATTCTCTGTTCATTATAACATAGAATTCATTATAATGACAAATTTAATACAGACAAATGTGGTCGTTATAAAGAGGGTTGACTGTATATCTTTCAGACTGCTTAATCCAGTTGTTCTGTGTGTTTATTCATGGCCATTCTCTCTTGAAATAAGAAAGTAAATTTTTTGGTGTATTGCTACATTGGCAGGTAAATTTCAGATGCAGGTTTTACCTCAGTGTGGACATGCTGTACATGAAGATGTTCCTGAAAAGGTGAGACCATCAGTCGTTGTGTTGATACACTTCAGAGTCAAAGAGACCTTAAATAGTATCATACAGAATAGGTTAATGGTGATATGCAAATAAAATGTATGGGTATTTTGCTCTCAGCAAAAGTAAAGGTGTGAAACAACAAACTTCGCTTCCATTTATCTATAATGCCATACTATAACTCAAATGTTATAAAAAAATATTAAAAGACTGCTGTCAAAAAATGTGTGGATAAAAAACCACAGAAATTTATATGCCCCTGATTCAAGCCCTGCCCTTCGAACAAAAACTGATAATAAAATATAAGTTTTTAGGAGAATAACATCTTTTTAGCACAGCACAGATCTAAACTTTACTGAAAGGAAGATAGTCCTGCAGGAATAGAAACTGCCAATAAACAATGATATTTCACAATAGTGATCAAGTCTGTAACCATATTTATGAATGGGATCTTGTCCAGGTAATAAACTAGCATTTGTAAACATCGTCTTGAAGATCTTTTCAATGGAATTCTGTTACTGTTGCGCAGAATTAATGTTCTGGTGAAAGAAAAATGCTGTGTGCTTTGACCAGAACAGTGTGTGGCATGCCACAACTGCAGCCACTGTATTTAGAACCAAGGCTGTCCAAATACAAAGATATATATGGCTTGTCTTAATCTGACTTTGAAGAACTGATGGACGAGTATGACCATGACATGGAGATCTGTTAATTTATCGCTAAATTCATTTAATCTGACCTTGAAGAACTGATGGACGAGTCTGACCTTGACATGGAGATCTGTTAATTTATCGCTAAATTCATTTAATCTGACCTCGAAGAACTGATGGACGAGTATGACCTTGACATGGAGATCTGTTAATTTATTGCTAAATTCATTAAATCTGACCTTGAAGAACTGATGTATGAGTATGACCTTGACATGGAGATCTGTTAATTTATTGCTAAGTTCATTTAACTGAAAAGTTGAATTTTCATTGTTCATCGTTCTTTCTGTGCAGGTTGCAGACATTCTTGCCACATTCATGGTACGACATCAAGTAGCAGAACCTACAGCTAACTTCCACAGGTGAGTTTAGTAAATTGTGGGAAAGTTTGCTTGGTCAACATTGTCAGTATGCAACATCTCTGCTAAGTACAAGGCGAGTCAGATCTTTGTTACTGAATGTATTATGATGGCCCTTAGTTGTACCTGGGATATAGTAATAACATTCTATCAGTTAAACTGAGAGCCATTCATCCTGTTATAGTATTCACATTCTTATCAGTCAAACTGAAGGAGAGCCATTCATCCTGTTATAGATTCACATTCTATCAGTTAAACTGAGAGCCTTTCATCCTGTTATAGATTCACATTCTATCAGTTAAACTGAGAGCCATTCATCCTGTTATAATATTCACATTATATCAGTTAAACTGAAAGAGAGCCATTCATCTGTTATAGATTCACATTCTGTCAGTTAAACTGAGAGCCATTCATCCTGTTATAGATTCACATTCTATCAGTTGAACTGAAGGAGAGCCATTCATCCTGTTATAGATTCACATTCTATCAGTTAAACTGAGAGCCATTCATCCTGTTATAGTATTCACATTCTATCAGTTAAACTGAAGGAGAGCCATTCATCCTGTTATAGATTCACATTCTATCAGTTAAACTGAGTCATTCATCCTGTTATAGATTCACATTCTATCAGTTAAACTGAGAGCCATGTTATAGTATTCACATTCTGTTATAGTATTCACTTTCTATCAGTTAAACTGAAGGAGAGCCATTCATCCTGTTATAGTATTTACATTCTATCAGTTAAATTCAGGGCCATTCATCCTGTTATATTATTCGCATTCTATCAGTTAAACTGAGAGCCATTCATCCTGTTATAGTATTCACATTCTATCAGTTAAATTGAAGGAGAGCCATTCATCCTGTTATAGATTCACATTCTATCAGTTAAATTGAGAGCCATTCATCCTGTTATAGTATTCACATTCTATCAGTTAAACTGAAGGAGAGCCATTCATCCTGCTATAGTATTCACATTCTATCAGTTAAACTGAGGGCCATTCATCCTGTTATAGTATTCACATTCTATCAGTTAAACTGAGAGCCATTCATCCTGTTATAATATTCACATTATATCAGTTAAACTGAAAGAGAGCCATTCATCTGTTATAATATTCTCATTCTATCAGTTAAACTGAGAGTCATTCATCCTGTTATAGATTCACACTCTATCAGTTAAACTGAGAGTCATTCATCCTGTTATAGATTCACATTCTATCAGTTAAACTGAGAGCCATTCATCCTGTTATAGATTCACATTATATCAGTTAAACTGAGTCATTCATCCTGTTATAGTATTCACATTCTTATCAGTCAAACTGAGAGCCTTTCATCCTGGTATAGATTCACATTCTATCAGTTAAACTGAGAACCATTCATCATGTTATAATATTCACATTATATCAGTTAAACTGAAGGAGAGCCATTCATCTGTTATAATATTCTCATTCTATCAGTTAAACTGAAGGAGAGCCATTCATCCTGTTATAGTATTCACATTCTATCAGTTAAACTGAAGGAGAGCCATTCATCCTGTTATAGTATTCACATTCTATCAGTTAAACTGAAGGAGAGCCATTCATCCTGTTATAGATTCACATTCTATCAGTTAAACTGAGAGCCATTCATCCTGTTATAGTATTCACATTCTATCAGTTAAACTGAAGGAGAGCCATTCATCCTGCTATGGTATTCACATTCTATCAGTTAAACTGAGGGCCATTCATCCTGTTATAGATTCACATTCTATCAGTTAAACTGAGAGCAATTCATCCTGTTATAGATTCACATTATATCAGTTAAACTGAGTCATTCACCCTGTTATAGTATTCACATTCTTATCAGTCAAACTGAGAGCCTTTCATCCTGGTATAGATTCACATTCTATCAGTTAAACTGAGAGCCATTCATCCTGTTATAATATTCACATTATATCAGTTAAACTGAAGGAGAACCATTCATCTGTTATAATATTCTCATTCTATCAGTTAAACTGAGAGTCATTCATCCTGTTATAGTATTCACATTCTATCAGTTAAACTGAAGGAGAGCCATTCATCCTGTTATAGTATTCACATTCTATCAGTTAAACTGAAGGAGAGCCATTCATCCTGTTATAGATTCACGTTCTATCAGTTAAACTGAGAGCCATTCATCCTGTTATAGATTCACATTCTATCAGTTAAACTGAGAGCCATGTTATAGTATTCACATTCTGTTATAGTATTCACTTTCTATCAGTTAAACTGAAGGAGAGCCATTCATCCTGTTATAGTATTCACATTCTATCAGTTGAACTGAAGGAGAGCCATTCATCCTGTTATAGATTCACATTCTATCAGTTAAATTGAGAGCCATTCATCCTGTTATAGTATTCACATTCTATCAGTTAAACTGAAGGAGAGCCATTCATCCTGCTATAGTATTCACATTCTATCAGTTAAACTGAGGGCCATTCATCCTGTTATAGTATTCGCATTCTATCAGTTAAACTGAGAGCCATTCATCCTGTTATAGTATTCACATTCTATCAGTTAAATTGAAGGAGAGCCATTCATCCTGTTATAGTATTCACATTCTATCAGTTAAACTGAAGGAGAGCCATTCATCCTGCTATAGTATTCACATTCTATCAGTTAAACTGAGGGCCATTCATCCTGTTATAGATTCACATTCTATCAGTTAAACTGAGAGCCATTCATCCTGTTATAGATTCACATTCTATCAGTTAAACTGAGAGCCATTCATCCTGTTATAATATTCACATTCTATCAGTTAAACTGAAGGAGAGCCATTCATCCTGTTACAGTATTCACATTCTGTCAGTTAAACTGAAGGAAAGCCATTCATCTGTTATAGTATTCACATTCTATCAGTAAAACTGGAGGAGATCCATTCATCCTGCTATGGTATTCACATTCTATCAGTTAAACTGAGGGCCATTCATCCTGTTATAGATTCACATTCTATCAGTTAAACTGAGAGCCATTCATCCTGTTATAGATTCACATTCTATCAGTTAAACTGAGAGCCATTCATCCTGTTATAGTATTCACATTCTATCAGTTAAACTGAAGGAGAGCCATTCATCCTGTTATAGTATTCACATTCTGTCAGTTAAACTGAAGGAAAGCCATTCATCTGTTATAGTATTCACATTCTATCAGTCAAACTGAATGAGAGCCATTCATCCTGTTATAGTATTCACATTCTATCAGTTAAACTGAAGGAGAGCCATTCATCCTGTTATAGTATTCACATTCTATCAGTTAAACTGAAGGAGAGCCATTCATCCTGTTATAGATTCACATTCTATCAGTTAAACTGAGAGCCATTCATCCTGTTATAGTATTCACATTCTATCAGTTAAATTGAAGGAGAGCCATTCATCCTGCTATAGTATTCACATTCTATCAGTTAAACTGAGGGCCATTCATCCTGTTATAGATTCACATTCTATCAGTTAAACTGAGAGCCATTCATCCTGTTATAGTATTCACATTCTATCAGTTAAACTGAGAGCCATTCATCCTGTTATAGTATTCACATTCTATCAGTTAAACTGAAGGAGAGCCATTCATCCTGTTATAGCATTCACATTCTGTCAGTTAAACTGAAGGAAAGCCATTCATCCTGTTATAGTATTCACATTCTGTCAGTTAAACTGAAGGAGAGCCATTCATCCTGTTATAGTATTCACATTCTATCAGTTAAACTGAGAGCCATTCATCCTGTTATAGTATTCACACTCTATCAGCCAAACTGAATGAGAGCCATTCATCCTGTTATAGTATTCACATTCTATCAGTCAAACTGAAGGAGAGCCATTCATCCTGTTATTCACATTCTCTGTTATGAATGGCACTGACTCATAATTGAACTGTTATGCTATGCAGGTATTACCAAATATTTTCATTGGAACATATAGTAGTGAACAATACACTACAATTCAGTAATATAAAAAATAGTAGTTAAAAGAGATGGAAAAACTCGTTTATTAACTTTTTCGTTTGTTTACATTTTCAGGACTTTTCCAGCATGCTGATGACTGCAGCATGTGTTTAGTTAACTTAATACCGTAAAAGGCGTAATCAGAATTATCTCAGTCCTGTCAACAAAACTTGCCTAGGAATAGGATAACAGGTTACTGCAGTGGTCAATCTACCTTTCACAGGAGTTCTCTTTTTCTCCTAATGCATTGAATTTTCATGGAGATTATGGTGAATAACTCTAAATCTATTAAAATAATGTAGAAATAATTGATTATCTACCTGATCTTGGACCATTTTATGAACATCCTGTTCTCATAAATTTGATCACTCCCGGATTTTAATATTGGCCAATTGCACGTCTTGTGATTGAGTTATTAGACGATTCATATAGATATACAGTATAAATGGCCTTATTCATGTAGGTATACAGTATAAATGGCCTATATTCATATAGGTATACAGTATAAATGGCCTATATTCATATTGGTACACAGTATAAATGGCCTATATTCATATAGGTACACTTTATAAATGGCCTATATTCATATAAGTATACAGTATAAATGGCCTATATTCATATAGGTATACAGTATAAATGACCTGTATTCATGTAGGTATACAGTATAAATGGCCTGTATTCATATATGTATGCAGTATAAATGGCCTATATTCATATAGCTATACAGTATAAATGGTTTATATTCATATAGGTTTGCAGTATAAATGGCCTATATTCATATAGGTATACAGTACAAATGGCTTAAAAGACACCTACCAAGAAACTTTATTGATATAGCCTTCTCCATCGAGACTAATCTCCATACTTCATTCTGTTGATTAAACTCTAATTTTCTTTGTGCAGCGTTATTGGGAGACAATTTTCAATGTTAAAAAGATGCATAACTAATGTAATATACTTATTACATAGGTTATACCATTTGTTATGTTTCAAATACACCAATACATACATACAAATAGTGGACTGGATATATCCACAAGTGGACCCCAGGCAACAGTCTTGCTTGTCAACATGATGAGAAGGGAAAGAAGAACAACTTCAGCATTGGACTAAATTTGAATTTAGCATTAAGGTTGGAATAATAAATATTGAGATTTTTGATCTAGAAATTGAGTTTTGACCCCTTCACCAATTTTGGTGAGAGTAGTATTGGTGTTTGTCTGCCAATCCGTGCGTCTGCTCATCATCAACATTTAATACCACAGTATCAGTTGAAGGCCTATAGCCAGACTCACCAAATTCATACAACAGTTGCAGCCGTGATGGACAGGAAGCCTGTTCAAGTTCATCAAATTTGACTCACCATGTTCTCAAGGTCAACAATATGTTAAAATGAGATTGAGAATCATATCCTCTTTAGAAAATACCTTACAAATAATATGTCATCTTATGAAGAATCCTAGCTAATGCTTACATTGCTTACCTTTTTGTACATATGTACATTACAAATGAATCTGGCAATGGATCAGAACCCGATTGAATAAGATAAGTGATCTTGGCCTTGTTTTCAAATTTAAACCACCTGTTCATTTGAATCCCAACAGCTAAATGGGTTTGGGCCCCGTTGGGCTATTTTTTGACATTTACGTTGATAAGCTGCTGGTTAACATGGTAAATGTGACTCCTGTGAAACTGTCAATGCAGCAGGAATTCCTTCAGTAATAACATCAAAGATGTTTGAATTTTATTTTTCTGGAATATGTCCGGTTTCTTATCATTTAGGAAAGAAAAATTGACTGCAGATATAAAACAATTGAGCTTTTCAGTTTTGGTTTTGGAAAGTGAATTAATAGGAAAATTAGCATACATGGTGATTATGGTCTCTCAAATCCGCCATTCTCTCTTCACTATTAACCTGTTCATATATTGTGAACACTGCTATCATAATCTTATATAAGCTGGAATTTGGGCTGTTAAGCTGTTTAGCAATGTTATATGATGTGTACATAATATTTTGTGTATAATTTATTATTGAGGAATTGTGTTTTCTGGTCACAGGCCAGTCCATTATGAACTCAGTTAAATCAAAATACATACCAAAGCTGGCTTATGTTTAACTTGTAACAATTGTAAATAATAACAGCAAAAATGTTTGTAAAGTAGATTTTGTATATTTCAGTTGTGATAACCAATAGTCTAGTTGTGATATACATAATACATGTATGGGTGGGAAACATATACTTCTCAGAAAGTGAAAGCAGAAGTTCGGCAGTACTATTGAGTAAGTATTCAGTTCAGATTGTAGCCATCAGCATGTTACTAATATTTAATGCTCTAATTCACTATTAACTTCAAACCAACAAAAAAAACCTGTTATCGGTTTTAGAACTACATTAGTTTGCTCTAGGAATTAGCAGTGTTGCTGAAGCTACAGGTTAAAAATATTGAAGAATGTGTACTGTTCTATATTCAAACATTGTATTTCTGTGTTGTATTTGGCGGATTCCACGCAAAACTGTACCACTAACTCCCATTTCTGTCCGTCCTTGACGGAATATGACATTAGTAACACCAATAACTTGGAAAACATCATAAACTAACAATGTTCCCTGTATCTTATTATCTAAAGTGTGTCATTGAATTGCATAAGATGATAATAAACAGGTGCCCCTATGAATTCTTTGTACAGTTTTTAGTTTAGCAGAACAAAACACAAATGACATTAAATAGTAACATTTGTGTTATTAATGTCATTTTTCCGTCAAAACAAGAAATTTCTTATAACAGAAGCACTTGCATATGCTCAGTGGAATTAGGCCAAGCATATTAATGTATCTGTACCATTGTCAGTGTATGTCATCACCCATGCTGTAATATTGAACCTTTTCAAAAAAATTCTAATGTGATTTCCGTCACGGGAGTTGGACGGAAATGACATTAGCAACATTTTTGAAATGCTCATAGTATCCATGTATTGGTATTTAATACACTGGCAATGGTACATATATCTCAATAAGGTCAAGCTAGTACCACTGTAAATATTTAATTGAATAATTTAATTGACATTTGTTTTGTGGTGAATATTGTAAATAAAAGTTGGACGGACATATGACATTAGAACAAATGACATTAGTAACATTTACATTTCTGTCTCTCTATTATACTGCAGATAAGAAATGTGCTGTGTAAAACTTTATATTCAGATATGCATACATTAGACAACATTTGTGGGTTTAGCAAACACAGTACAAGACACAGAGTCAGTTTTTTAACATTTTTACCCCTCGGGCAGATTCTGCCCGAGCGGTATTGTCGTTGCCTCCGTCGTCTGTCCGTCCGTCTGTCCGTCCGTCCGTCTGTCCGTCTGATCATTGTAAACACATTATCTCAAAAAGTCCTTCACTTACAACAATGAAACTTCATACAGTTGTTTAATACAGCCAGTACCAGAAGCCTATTGAAAGTCGGTGCCATTGGATGTGTTTTTCAGGAGTTATGCCCCTTTATACATGTCTGGCTGTTTTTATCCTTGTAAACACATTATCTCAAAAAGTCCTTCACTCACAACAATGAAACTTCATACAGTTGTTTAATGCAGCTAGTACCAGAAGCCTATTCAAAGTCGGTGTAATCGGATGTGTTTTTCAGGAGTTATGCCCCTTTATACATGTCTGTTGGTCCATATCCTTGTAAACACATCTCAAAAAGTCCTTCGCTCACAACAATGAAACTTCATACAGTTGTTTAATACAACCAGTACCAGAAGCCTATTGAAAGTCGGTGCCATTGGATGTGTTTTTCAGGAGTTATGCCCCTTTATACATGTCTGTCTGTTTTTATCCTTGTAAACACATTATCTCAAAAAGTCCTTCACTCACAACAATGAAACTTCATACAGTTGTTTAATACAGCCAGTACCAGAAGCCTATTGAAAGTCGGTGCCATGGGATGTGTTTTTCAGGAGTTCACACAAACCTGTGTGGATTGCTGTGAATAGACAGTAATCGTTCGACTGCTCTATTGCTATATTGTTTTGTCTGTCTATGATCTATATCATACAGGTAAAATTATGCCCACCCCAAATATGTGAGTTGTTGGGGTCAGAAACATTATTTCCACAATTGCTCTGGGCCCGGCCCGAGGGGTCCCGAGGGCGACAGCCACATGTTAATGTTACAAACGTCATTTTTCGGTGAGACGGACAATTTGATGGAAAGTGGTATAGTTTTTCGTGGAATCCGCCATTTGCAGGTAATAGTACTCAAATCATCATGGTTAGTTGCACTATTTAATGCTATTAAACAGATATGCATGTATAGGTTGATAACATAATCATATTATCTCCAGGTATTTTTATCTCGCCTTACGAAATAAAGGGGAGATATTGTGAGGAGGGAAAGAGGATGTCATTGTCGGTTGTTGGTGTCGGTGTCCCCTGCCTGGAAATGATAAGGTTTTTGGTTTAGCAAATTAAAAAAAAATCTAGAAAAATTAGAAAAAATATTAAAAAAATACAAAAAATATGGGGGGTGGGTATGCCACCTGGGGGTACTACCCCTGGTTTGCTCCAATGTTAAAATCCCTATGATAGAGTTTTGCGTTTAGCTGAAGTGCACATGTACATCTGTACTTAGAAAGTTTGTTGCAGTTGTCAGCTGTCATTGGATGATTATGAAACTTGGTACACATGTTTCTTATGATAAGAGGATGTACCTGTGCTATTTTTGAGAAGAAATATTAATTTTTCACCAAATTATGGCAAATAGAGTTTCCTGTTTAGGTGAGTTGTACATGTAGGCCTCTACATGTATACATGTACATGTACATGGTAAGTTTGCTGCAGTTGTCAGCTCTCATTGGATGATTACAAAACTTGGTACACGGGTTTCTTATGATTAGAGAATGTACCTGTGCTATTTTTGAGATGAAATATTAATTTTTCTTCAAATTATGGCAAATGATTGAGTTTTGCATTTAGCTGAAGTGCACATGTACATCTGTATACCACAGTTTGCTGCAGTTGTCAGCTGTCATTGAATGATTATGAAACTTGGTACACATGTTTCTTATGATTAGAAGATGTACCTGTGCTATTTAGGAGATGAAATATTAATTTTTCTCCAAATTATGGCAAATGATTGAGTTTTGCGTTTAGCTGAAGTGCACATGTACATCTGTACATCACAGTTTGCTGCAGTCGTCAGCTGTCATTGAATGATTATGAAACTTGGTACACATGTTTCTTATGATTAGAGGATGTCCCTGTGCTATTTAGGAGATGAAATATTAATTTTTGTTCAAATTTTGAGGGTTTTGTCTAAGTAATCTGCCAATAATAATGTACATGTATATACATGTACACCTGTACATGAAAAGTTTTCTGAAGCTGTCAGCTTTCATTGGATGAGTTTGACACTTGCTACCCAAGTTCAATGTGATTCGAGGCTGTGCATGTGCTATTTAAGAAATATGACATTAAATATGAATTTTTGTCCTAATTATTGCATTTTAGACTTTGTACGTTTCCATTGATAAGGTTTTTGTTGGGCAAAAATTTACATGTAGATCTGTACATCGAAAGTTTGTTGAACCTTTCGTGGGATGATTATAAAACTTGCTGGACATGTTTCATGTTTTCCTAGGTCACAGCTCTCCCGCAGTAATCCCACACGGGACTGACCTATCCAGCAGTATTCCCAAATGGCACTGGCCTATCCAGCAGTAATGCCACACGGGACTGACCTATCCAGCAGTAATCCCATACGGAACTCAACTATCCAGCACTAATCCCAGACCAGACTGGTCTATCCAGCAGTAATCCCATTTGGGACTGGCCTATCCAGCAGTAATCTCACACAGAGCTGACCTATCCAGCAGTAATCCCAAATGGCACTGGCCTATCCAGCAGTAATGCCACACGGGACTGACCTTTCCAGCAGTAATCCCACATGAGACTGGCCTATCCAACAGTAATTCCACACGGGACTGGCCTATGCAGCAATAATCTCACAGGGGACTGACCTATCCAGAAGTAATATGACACTGGACTGTAATATGCAGCAGTAATCCCACATGGCACTGACTTATCCAGCCATAATCCTACATGGGACTAACCTATCCCGCTGTAATCCCACACAGGTTTAGCCTATCCAGCAGTAATCTCACATGGGACTGGCCTCCCCAGCCATAATCCCACACAGGATTGCCGTATGCAGCAGTAATCCCACACTGGACTGCCTATGCAGCAGCAATCCCACACGGAAACTGTCCTATCCAGCATCAATCCCATACGAGACTCCTCTATCCAGCAGTAATCCCAGACAGTACTGGCCTATCCAGCAGTAATCCCACTTGGGACTGGAATATCCAGCAGTAATCCCACAGGGGACTGGTCTGTCCATCAGTAATAACACACAGGACTGGTCCATCCAGCAGTACACTTAATCCTACACATGCAGGATTGGCCTATCCAGCAGTAATCTCACATGGGACTGACCTATCCAGCAGTAATCTCACACTGGATTGCCCTATGCCGACGGCACTGACCTATCCATCCTACATGGGATTAACTTATATGCCAGTAATCCCACATGGGACTGATGTTATTGTCTGTACCAGATAATCTATTCCAGACATTATTGTCTGTACCACATCCCCTATTCCAGACATTATTGTTTGCTCTACATGTATGCTTTCAATACTGCTGCACCTTCGGCGGATGACCCGGCAAGGCGAGATGTTGGGGTTCTCAGAGCGCTTGTTTATCTCCCTCACACATGCATATGTTCAAAGGTTGTTAATAATAATAGACTTCAATTATACTGTATTTACAAACCAGGCTGAGGACTTTCTGTCAGAGAATCGACATATATTAACATATACCAAATTAAAAGTATGTGATATCTGGTACACGAGTATGCATGTAAAAACTTAGTACAAAATGAAAAGTAGTTTCTCTGTTGATGTCTTCCTTATGTCTCCATCTAACTTTGGCATTATCATATGATTCATAAAAGTCAGGTATATAATTGTGTCTATATAAATGGCAAAATGTTTAGTTGTTTTTGTAGGCCATATGTATAATGTGTATTTTTCAATAGTAAATGGATTCTGGATGTCTTGGGGATATCCTACTTATAAAATTGCCTTTGTTTCGATAATACAAGGATGTCATAATAATACAAGAATGATCAGTTTAATATCATTATTGAAACAAAAATATGAATCATTTCTTTTTGTCTATAGTTTTGTTATCTAAACCAGGGGATGGGGATTTTTTTGTTTGGCAAGACTTTTTTGTTATGTTATCAGGACAAGTATTTTCTTCGCAAATGTATTTGCTGTCGGTTCATTTTTTAAACCATAGAAACAGATTGATGGCTGTTGAATTTACAATGTTGACAATAAAGTTGGAAAACCAAAGTATCATGTTCACCTTGTGATTCATATGCCAAACTTTAGACAGAGACTGGTTATGTCAGTTGTAATGTACATATTGTTTCAAACTGGAAGTCTAAATAATAATACTGTATATAGGTGAAGTGACTTAGATTCTGTGAATGTTAATGATACCCGGAATAAACTGAAATTGTCTCTAGCTGTATGTTTGTTGTATTTCGAGGTTTAGGGACCATTCAAGTATTATGTACGCAAAAAATTCCCTCCTCCACCCTCCATACGCAAAATTTAACCCAGCGTACATAGGACAAAATCCAGATTTTTAGACCCCACCTCCCCCCTCGCTGCATACGTAATACTTGAATGCCCCTGTGGAGGCTAAGAATGTCTGGTGGCTACGAGTGTCCGACTCCTATCTTCTAACCCAGCTAGGACATTTTTCTCCACATTGGAGACAAGTGTCTGTCCTTGGTTGCAATAGAAAAGGATATGAAAAGGGACACTAATCACCAGGACATTCTTATCCATCACACCCCCTTATACCTTGCTGGGAAATTACCTATTATCCTTTGAGCAATTGGATAGTTTTTCTGCAATCTTAATAAATGAAATCCTATCATGCTCAGTCCCATATCGTATACATGTATGTCACCATAGGATGCTTTCATCTCGGATTGAGTGCATGTCGCTTCGAGATTTTGTTTATTTGTTGCTCAAATCTTCACCTGCTATTGCTATGCCTTATTCCCTCCTTTAGGAGATTCCTTGCAAGAAATAAAAGAAGGGAGCTCAGACGGCTAGCTCTGCACTCGTGTCCCACGGATACTTCCTCTTTCCTTCTTGCAGCTGCCGTGGGTAGACGTATTTTGAAAGGAGTTCCTGTTAAATCTAGTTTTAGAGAGGCGTAACCTTGGGTTATTCTATTTCTGAAGCTAACTATTAGCAGTATTGTGTACAAGATGTCTGATATAAAGCTTACTGTCCCTGACAATTCTAAACGTTGCCATTCTTGTCGGCTTTCTTGGTCATTTTGGACTCCCACTCGACCTGCTTCTCGTGCAAAGGACATCTTTGTTATCGGCAGGTCACCTGTTTAGAAGGTGTAAACTGGGACGATGTTGCTTTGCGTAATTACGCCCAGGCTAGACTGGCGTTCCTGTTACGATCTTTCGAGGATACCAACGTATCTGCTGACGAGAGACATCAGTCTGAAATAGCTCTCATCATGGATTTTAAATTCAACGAAGATCTACCTGGCTCGCATTTGGAAGTGTCCCATCTTCTCAGCCCTACCATGTCATTTTCATAATTTTTCAGATTTCCCCCTGGTGGTACGGTCAAACAGGTGGAAATTGACAACTACCCAGACGGGTCTGTTCGTATAGACAAGAATTTGTCTGGCGACTCTGGGACAAAGTTCAAGTCTGGAGTTACGCAATCATCTGGATCTGTGTCTAGGATAACAAAAGACACCGTCTCCAAGTGGAAACCTGCTTTCACAGATCGACCTTTTGTGATCGCGACTGAACAAAAGGCCTTTTCTTCTTCGACTCTACGGACTCCGGCTTCATCTAATCTTTTGACTACTGTTGATGTTATTTCACAGTCTATCTCTCGGGAGAAGAAAAAGCCACAATGGACTTCTATTTCTCCCCTGCGATTCAAATCTCGATTGTCTGCTACAGCTGGTTAGCCCAAAACGGCTTCTCAGACTATGGCTGTACGTCTGGCTGCCAAGTCCAGGTCTTCATCGCGCCATCCCCGTTCATCGCAACACCGTTCCCGTACGCCACAACGTTGTACCCGTACTCCTTTACGTCGTTCCCGTACGCCTCTACGCCATTCTCGTACAGCACCTCGCCATTCCCGTACACCGTTACGTCGTTTCCATACACCACAACAATGTTCCTGTTCGTCACAACGCCGTTTCCGTATGCCACAACGCCGTAGTCATACACCATTACGGCGTTCCCATACACCTTTACACCGTTCCCGTTCGCCGCAACGCCGTTTCTGTACGCCTTTGCATCGTTCTCATACACCTCTACGCCATTCTCGTACGCCACAACGTCGTTTCCATACACCACTACGCCGTTCTCGTTCTTCTTCGGCGTCTTCTACTTCAGTTCGGACGTCTTCGACCTCTCGGAACAAATCTGCCGATGCGGATGTGTTATCGGTTGAGGATAAGATGACGACATTTATTGCTCTCGTTCCTGAGATGCCCGGACCTACTAGTGCTGACTCCACTTCTCTTCGTTCTGGACATAAAAGTGTGACTGCGGCTTCTTCTGCTATTTCGTCCAAACCTCCGTCTACAACTTTTACTACTTGTGCTTTGGCTTGGGCGTCCAATTCTTCTATCTATGAACGTCATCTTGAGGATGACAACAAGTTTAAGAAACCTGTGTTTTCGTTTTACCAGCTCCACGATAGTACTCTTCCTGCCAAGCCTCCTAGACTTGACCGGGATTTGGATCAATTGTTGATGTCTTCCAAGAAGCCGTCTTCTTTTCACGGGGCGATGTAGGCCCGTAGGGACTAATGGTCCTGTCTTGTAGTCAGAAAAAATTGAGCACCAGCTCTGTGTCTTGCTAACACAACAAAAGATAGAGTTCTTACACGACAAGAAAGAGGTCTGAAACTTCCTTCTTTAGAGTGTCCAGGTTTCTGTGTTTTTAATGTTCGCGTATAGTTGCAGGTCTGATATGTTTAAGTTACATTTCCATTTATCTAATTTTATGTGTGTTTTCGTTCATTTTCCAGTGGCACTACTTTCGTGCTCAAAATATGTCGTCTGCTAAACCACAGATTTTGAGAGGCGCATGTTGAGTGATTTTGTGCGACTAACACATTCTCATTAGAAAGCGTGTTTGGGCAGTAATTTAGTATTAAATAATACCAGTATAAGTGTAATTCATTGTAGAAAACAATGGGAGATTTCACTTTGCCTGTATTCATTTACATTTTCATGAAATATGTGTGTTGAGTTACAGTTTGGAATTTTCGCCATTTAAGCTTACCCCTCGAGACCCTCTGCATTATCTTTTTATAGTAAGTTTCTAAAATCCAGTGGTGGTCAAATCATTTACGTAATAATTTCCCTGTATTCAGAAATGTTTTCTTTCCATTCTACTTCTGAAATATTCATGGAATGTTGCAAGCATTTCCCCCTGATCTACAGAAAGAGCTCTGCATATCACAGTTTTGAAGCTGTAAGGTGACAGGGAAGATAACCAAATAGAACTGTAATATACTAGGGAGAAGGTACATGAAACAATATGATGCCATGAGAGGATGCATCCCAGCATAGCTCCAGTCCATCTAACCATGAGGATTTTACATTGTATCTCAATACTCATTTTTACCCCTCGGCCAATTTTGGCCATGGGGTATTGTCGTCTTGTACGTCCGTCTCTTCGTACGTCAGTACGTGAGCGAGATAGACGGAAAACGGTTCCACTGAAGAATTCTAAATTTGGTATGCTTATTTACCTAGTCAAGGACCAGAAGCCTATTGAATTGGGACCTGATTGGGTGGAAACCTTGGCGGCCATCTTTAATTTTATGCAAAATGGATAATGATCCATATCTCGAAACCATTCAACTGTTCAATACGAAAGTTGGTATACATCATCGATACATCAAGCAACTTTCAATGAATTACCAAACCGGCTTTTCTGATTAGCTGGAAATCCTGGAGGCCATCTTTAATTTATGCAAAATCGATAATGATACATATCTCTGTTACCATTCAATTGTTTTATATGAAAGTTGGTATACATCATCGATGCATACAGATACTTTAAGAGACTCAAGAGACTTACGACAAATGACAGTTCTGGTTTCTCTGATTGGGCGGAAACCTTGGTGGCCATCTTTAATTTATGCAAAATCTTTAATGATGTATATCTTTGATACCATTTCAGTGTTCTATACGAAACTTGGTATACAGCATCAATGTATCAAGAGACTGTCAATTAATAACCACATCAGTTCCTCTGAGTGGCGGGAAGGATGAGCGGCCATCTTTAATTTATGCTAAATCATTAATGATCTCTATCTCTGATACCGTTTAAATGCTCGATGTAAAATTTGGTATACATCATTGATGCATCAAGAAACTTATGTAATGAAAACCGGTTTCTCTGATTGGACGGAAACCTTGGGGGTCATTCCTAATTGCAAATTTTTTTATAATCTGTATATTTGTGACTTGACTGATTGATGTTCCTGACATCTTGGTTCAAATTGAATACATTATGAATGTACCCAGAGCCGAGAGGTTTTCAGATGCGCAGCTTCGTATTGTTATTTACTGCTGAAGGATATGCTTTCGATTATCTGAAAAAGTGATTTTTTTTACAAATATTGGTAATATGCAGTGAAGACATTATTTTATCATTTCATCAGGTTGGTTTCATAATAAATGTCTGTCCCAGCATTTTTTTAAAAATATATATATGTGTACAATTACACTAATGCACTAGAGATCCTTGTTGAGAGGAATGTGTGAGACTACAAGTATGGCTCTTCGCCATGAGATGGAAAATCAAAGAGTTAGTGGAATTATTCCAACAGCCTATTTTACATTTAAATAGCCCCGTTTCAGTGCCTAAGGCTCTAGTTCTTTTCCTTCTTCTGTAGTGGATAATGTTCAGGGTATGTTGCTTGCCATTCAGCGTATTACGTCGTATACCGACTGGTTCCTGTTCGCCACTACTCGTGTTGCATTCGATCCCGCCATTCGTCAGTCTGATGGGTCGGCTCTTCTGTCTTCCGGTCACCTCACCTACCTTCGGGGTTTTGTTGACACGCTGAACAAGTCTAATCTTCATGTCACTGAAGCCGGCTCTTATTCTTATGTTGCTTTGCTTCAGGCTCAGCGCAAAGCATTGTTGCGGTCCACCAAGCCTGAAGTTTCGGTTTCAGCTAAAACTCAGCTGTTGCATCAGCTGTTGACTTCTAAGTTTGTGTTCAACAACACAATTGAGTCTGTTTTGCCTGGTATCCACGAGGAGAGGACTTCTAGACTTCTTTCTGCTACGTCTCAGTGTTCAGCTTTTGCCTCGTCTTCCTTTGACCGGAGGAGGAATCGGAATCAAGTTCACAGGCCTACTCGGCGAGAGGATAATCCCCCTGGTAGTTTTCATCACTTCGACAAGTCTTTTCGTTTCCGTGGTCGATGCACCACATGTGGAGGGTCTTCTAGAGGTAGAGGTGCCTCCAACAATTGACTATTTGCATTCCATCCCTCATCCTCATGTCATAGATTTTCATCTGCCCACCTTCCGTCCTTTCAGTTATCATGTCGTTTGCGGCCGTTTGCAGCACTTTTGGCAAAATTGGCAACTCATTACAGACGACGTCTGGGTACTCTTCGACTTCCAGTCCCAGCCCAAGCTCATTGTCCGACCTCGTCCATCACTCCTGCCAGTTCCTTCTGGACACGTTCAGACGCTTCTTTCTTCTGTCGCCACTCTCATCTCTTAAGGGTGCAGTCAGAGAGTTGCCTCAGGCCGAGGACAGCATCGGTTTCTACAGCCATGTCTTCCTTGTTCCGAAGAAGGATTCCGATCAAATGCAAATGATCATCGACCTAAGACGACTCAACAAACTTCACCTGTCACCCCCTCCTCGGTTTCATCGATCCGGGCCCGCATACATCACCGGAATTGGTTGGCCTCCATCGATTTGCAAGACGTATATCTCCATATACCTATTCATCCTCGTCATCGCCGTTACCTGCGTTTTGTCATCGCCGGTCGTCGATTCGAATGGCAAGTCCTCCCGTTTGGAGTCAACATCGCCCCATTGCTTTTCACACGCATCACTTCACCAGTCATGGCGTTCCTCCATCTTCGGGGCATTCACATCGAGGTATACATAGACGACATTCACATTTGGGCACCGCACAAGTCTCTTCTCAATGCCCAGATCCAGTTCACGTTACTCATTCTTCAACATCTCGGGTTCATTACTCGCCCTCAGAAGCCCGAGTTGGTTCCGGCACAACTTCGTCGTTACATTGGGGCAGTCTTCGACACGGTCCATCAACTGGTACGACCTCCGGAGGACCGGTGGACCAAACTTCAGACATTGGTACTAAAGTTCTTGTCATCGCCCTCACTGCCCCTTCATCTGTGGCAGAATCTTCTAGGTCTACTCACATCCACACAGGACCTTGCTCACTACGGCCGTCTCCAAGTCATCTTTTTCCATATCTTCAGATGTCATCCCTCAATCCTCTAGTTCCGGTGTTGACATCTCTACATCCACATCTGATTTGGTGGTAGTCCCGTCACAATGTCATGCGGGGAGTTCCTTTTCTTTCACCGACACTAGATTACCATCTGTACACCGATGCCTCCCAGATAGGTTGGGGAGCCCATCTAGATGACCTAGAAGTGTCCGGCAGATGGTCGATGTCGGATGCCAGACTTCATATCAACCTTCTGGAGATGAAGGCAGTCATCCTAGCAGTTCAGCATTGGAGCCCGCTTCTGGTCAATTCGAGCCTTCTCATCGCAACGGACAACTCTACCGTCATTGCTCACATCAACAAGATGGGTACCACCTGATCCTACTCAACATTTCGTCTGATTTGGACCCTCTTTGACTGGGCTTTACAACGTCACTGCCATCTCACCGCTCGCCATGTTCCGGGTCGGCTCAATGTCCTAGCAGATCACCTTTCTCGTCCCGACACCATTCTCCAGACAGTATGGCAGCTTCACCCCAAGGTCTTCCAACGCATCACCAGCATCTGGGAGTCTCCCTTGATCAACCTGTTTGCGACAAGGAACCATGCACAGCTCTCCCTGTTCGTCAGTCCAATTCTGGATCCTCAAGCCTTCGCCATCGACGCTCTCTCGATCAGTTGGGACAACTTCCTGGCTTATGCCTATCCTCCCATAGCTCTGATTCAGGAGGTTCTATTAAAGATTGCTCAGCACGACTGCGTCATCCTTCTCGTTGTTGCGTGGTGGCCTCGTCGACCGTGGTTTCCGGCTCTGGTTCATCTTCTCACCGCTTCACCACGCCGCCTACCAGTTTGGTCCAACCTGTTGCGTCAACCTCACGGGTTAATCCATCACAACCCCCAGTGGCTCAACGTACACGTTTGCAGACTATCCAGGGTGCACTCGCAGACCAAGGGTTTTCAGCAGAAGTTGCAGAGACGATGGTTTCAGCCAACCGATCTTCCACATCACAGCTCTTATCATTCTAAGTGGGCATATTTCATCTCCTGGTGTCGAGGCAGAGGCATCAATCCCGACGCTGCCTCTCTTCCCATAGTTTCAGACTTCTTCCTTCACCTACACTGTGATAGGAAGTTTCAAATCCGCACCATTGAGGGGTACCGGTCAGCTTTAACCAGGGTTCTACGCCTTTCAATGGGTATCGACATTAGTTTGAATGCCAACATCTCTGCTCTCCTTCGTGCCTTTGCCTTACAGTCTCGTCGTACCCGACAACTGTTACCAAAGTGGGACATTGGGGTGGTCCTTAGCGTTCTTCTTCGTCCACCCTTCGAACCTCTTCAGTCTGCCTCTAATAAAGCTGTTTCCTGCAGGACTGCTTTCCTCACGGCCTTGGCTTTGGCTTCTAGAGTATACGAGCTTCACGCCCTGGAGAGGAAGTCGATGACCTGGACGGCTGATTGGTCTCGCATTTCTTTCCGTTCCATTTCGGAATTCATCGCCAAAAATGAGGCTGTGCGCCTAGGTCCTTGTGCTCAACGTCTGTATTCCATTCCTGCATTAACAGACTTCGTTCGTGGCCTAGAGGACGACATCCTGTTATGTCCAGTACGAGCTATACGTCACTTTCACCCGTACCGACCCAGTTCGGGGGTCTCGTTGACTGTTATTTCTCTCTTTTCATCCTGCCGTAACTCGTGACATCACCAAGAACACGGTGGCTTCTTGGTTGAAGAAGATCATTAAGTGGACATATCAGCTCGCCCTTGATGCTTCCCCACTTCTGGCGTCTGCTTCCTCCCATGAAATTCGTGCCATAGCTACATCTTGGCCTTTATGGAAGAACTTATCCTTGAATGACATTGTTTAATCTTGTGCTTGGAGTGCCAATTCGACGTTTACCGACTTCTATCTGAGAGACATGTCAGTACAATCAGATAGAGTGATCACGTTAGGGCCGCTGGTAGCTGCCCAGCATGTGGTCCATTAGTTTCCAAAAAAAAGGGGGGGGGTAGCACCGATCGCCGCAGCAAACCAGCCAGCTTACAAGACCTGACGCATTGGTGAGTATTATTTAGGCATGACCCTGCTTATCGCTTACTGGTTTCACTCCACGAGTACCCACAGCGTCTCCACGTCCCGGGTTCCCTCTGGTTGAGTAATTTTACATCCACGATCAGTACTGTTTACTCCATGAATACCCACCGCATCTTCACGACCCGGGTTTCCTCTGTTGAGTTATTAGTGTGCGCATCCACGAGCATCTTACAAGGCAGTTAACAAGACCTGACACATCCGTGAGTATATTTTTAGGTACATTTGTGTCAAGAGACGTAACAGTAACAGCTGCTTAGACGAATGGTTACAGTGCCGGACTACAGATTAAATAAAATAGCATTTCAAAGACTACAAAGAAATGGTGTAAGAAGGCTCACTGGTGTAAGATGGTCACCTAGTATTCGGCTGTCGCTGGTATGTACATGACCCTTCTTTCCGTCTACTAGCTGCTCCAGGAGTACCCACAGCGCCTCCGGCCCGGGTTCCCTCTGGTAGAGTATATTGTGTGCCACGATCACGGTTTCGGTGTTCGAGTAATTGGTGTGCCACATTCGCATTCTGTACTGATCTTACTCCACGAGTACCCACAGCGTCTTCTCGACCCGGGTTTCCTCTGTCGAGTAATTAGTGTGCCACATACGTGATTATCTCAGCGGTTACTCTGCACAACTCAGGAACTACAACAAGGCCGAGGTCCCTACCTCTATCTGTTGGTAGTGTGGCATAGCAATAGCAGGTGAACATTTGAGCAACAAATATTAAACATTTATAAACAATGTTGGTATTTGTTATCAAATCAAACCTGCTATTGCTTTGATTGCCCAGCCCATTCCTTCCTCACTCTGCGGCCTTGTACAAACACATCTGCAGGCTGCAGTAGGAAAGAGGAAGTATCCGTGGGACACGTGCGCAGAGCTAGCCGTCTGAGCTCCCTTAAGGGGAGATAACTTTTATTTCTTGCAAGGAATCTCCTAAAGGAGGGAATAAGGCATAGCAATAGCAGGTTTGATTTGATAACAAATACCAACATTGTTTATAAATGTTTAATTTTTAACCCACAGGGGCTTTATACCATTATTGATTGGTTAATTAGGCTGGGGGGGGGGGGGGGGCAAGGGACTATTCTTTATTCCCCCGATACAATGGGGGAACATTGCTGGGATATTCAAGATTAGTTTTCTTTATAGGCCTACATTGTCGATGTCTTGTAATGTTCCGATCATAAGCATTATAATATACATAGTTAACCCATCCGTCTGACTGAAGGATAATCATAATGATGGTGTAGAAGTTAACTTTACTGTTCAGGTCAGGCCAAGTTAATATGATGAATTACTGTGTAAAAATGACGGTCTTCTATCGAACATAGGTATGGTTGGCACCTGTATTTTATTGAACTTACTTGGAATACGTTGTTTTTAGCTGTTCAAATCACTTTTCGTCCGTCGTCCGTCCGGCCGTCCGTCGTCAGTCCGTCCGTAAACAATTCTTGTTACCGCGATTTCCCAGGAACTGCTGCATGGATCTTTTTCAAATTTGGTACACAGGTTCCCCTTGGGGTCTAGTTGTGCAAGAAACCTTTTCTGGTCCGATTCGAAAATCCAATATGGCCACCAGGCAGCCATCTTGGATTTCCCCATGAAACCTTGTTACCGCGATTTCTCAGGAACTACTGCATGGATCTTTTTCAAATTTGGTACACAGGTTCCCCTTGGGGTCTAGTTGTGCAAGAAACCTTTCCTGGTCCGATTCGAAAATCCAATATGGCCTCCAGGTAGCCATCTTGGATTTCCCCATGAAACCTTGTTACCGCGATTTCTCAGGAACTACTGCATGGATCGGATCTTTTTCAAATTTGGTACACAGGTTCCCCTTGGGGTCTAGTTGTGCAAGAAACCTTTTTTGGTCCGATTCGAAATCCAATATGGCCATCAGGCAGCCATCTTGGATTTCCCCATGAAACCTTGTTACCGCGATTTCTCAGGAACTACTGCATGGATCATTTTTTCAAATTTGGTACACAGGTTCCCCTTGGGGTCTAGTTGTGCAAGAAACCTTTTTTGGTCCGATTCGAAAATCCAATATGGCCACCAGGCAGCCATCTTGGATTTCCCCATGAAACCCTGTTATCGCGTTTTCTCAGGAACTACTGCATGGATCTTTCTCAAATTTGGTACACAGGTCCCACATGGGGTCTAGTTGAGCAAGATAACTTTTCTGGTCCGATTCGAAAATCCAATATGGCCACCAGGCAGCCATCTTGGATTTCCCCATGAAACTTTGTTATCGTCATTTCTCAGGAAGTACTGCATGGATCTTTCTCAAATTTGGTGCACAGGTTCACCTTGTGACCTAGGTGTGCAATATACCTTTTTCGGTTCAAATTGAAAATCCAATATGGCCACCAGGCGCCCATCTTGGATTTCCCAATGAAACTTTGTTATCGTGATTTCTCAAGAAGTACTGCATGGATCTTCCTCAAATTTGGCACACAGATTCCCCTTGTGGCCCAGTTGTGCAAGATACCTTTTTTGGACCGATTCGAAAATCCAATATTGCTGCCAGGTGGCCATCTTGAATTTCCCCTTGAAACATTGTTATCGTAAATTCTCATGAAATATTTCATGGATCTTTCTGAAATTTGGTACACAGGTCCCACATGGGGCCTAGTTGTGCAAGATACCTTTTTTGGTCCGATTCGAAAATCCAATTAATACGGTATTCCCGAATTGTGACGTTGCATCACAAGAGTCGGCGGATCAAACGGTGGGGCATTCTATATATTGACTATGGAGAATATCCATATCTTCACCTTCCATATCAAGGAGCTCAAATAATTGGAAATTAAAATGTATTTCTTCAAATTTTAAGTCAGTTTTCGTTAGTCCATGCAGTTGCAAGTGAACTGCCCCACCCTTTCGTCTGCCGGCGGGTCAGCTACATGAAGGGACGTCACTCTTGTGACACAATGTCACAACTCGACAACTGTAAACTACTGCATGTTTCGATCCAAGGGAAATGATCAGGATTCAGACACTTTCAAATTCGAAGTTTCAACGAAGTGCCAAAGTGTCAAAGAGATTTTTCTTCGCTCCCAGTACCCAATGATGACAGGTGCAAAAAAATAAATAAAATAAAAATACTACGAAAACGAAGACGAAGGATCCTCCGTACATGCACATTCATTTTCAGACTAACTTTGCTCATTTCTCCTGTACTATAACAACCGACATAAGTACAGTTTCTAGAAATCTTGAAACTCCTGAAACTTGGAAAGATATCTTGGTGTTTTCCAGTGTCCCTTTTTCGATCTTTTTCGTTCAGATTCGAAATTCTGTAAACAAAATTACAACTCAACTGTCTTGGTAACAATGGACAAAAAGATCCTCTTATCATTAGCTTACAATTATCGGACAATGGTGGGCGCCAAGATCCTTCAGGATCTCTCGTTGGGACATAGAACAGACATGCTTTGATGGTAGATATGTATTTAGATTAACTTTTAATGGGAGCACTTCCTCAATAGCACCTTTCAAAGTCTGATGTTGGAAATTTTAATTTGGTCTGTGCACCTGGCCTTTGGAGCATGTCCTGTGAAAGATTCTGGAAAAGCAACTGGCTTGGTTGACGCCTGAGGGTGATGACGTTATTGACACCTGAGAGTCATGAACATGGAATAATAAGTTGATTCAAGAGCACCACACTGCTGGGAACATTCAAAATGCCAATAAAATGCCAATCTACATTTGCAGAGCGAGGCGGTAGACAGCTACATTGCGTAGCTTGGCCTGATTGAATACTTGTGGAGAGAGAGAGAGAGAGAGAATTAGATTTAACGTCGCGGTTCAGCAATATTTCAGCTGTATAGCGACGATCAAATTATGAGTGAAGGAGCATCACTTCGTTACTACCTGTAGAAGAGCTTCTAATGTAGGAACTACTGCTCATCACTGGACTGATAAATAGAGGCGTCGGATTCGACATTCAGTAGTTGTCGTCCATACAAATTGTTTGCGTGCAGCCCCGTGGGGCTTCCGCGGATTGACCTGGGATGTCGTTGTGCACACCGCAGGTCATGGTAAGAATAGGCTTCAGCTCCTCGGACCGCTTGTCGTAAGAGGCGACTAACTGAGGCAACCGTCGGGTTCTAGGGTGTGAAAAGGAATAGGATCCAACGTCGTGATATGACTGAAATATAGTTGAAAGCGACGTTAAATCGTATTTACTCACTCACTGTTTGCGTGCATAATCAAACAAGACACCATTGACATGGAATTATTCCACGATCTTATTCTGGTTACATTATAGCGGAGTGACATTTTCGGTCTTATTGTAATCAGATCGCATCAAGATCCAAGCAGCATAAAATAAATATATACAGGGTGAATAAAAAAATGTCCACCTGTGGTGTTTTTTTAATTTTTTTTATTCGTCTAAAGTTCGTTTCCCACAAGAAAGACGGATGTTTTTTAAGAGGCTACCTGTTCTTTGAAGTAAGACGCACCACCTCCGTTTCGGAGCACAACCTTTTGGGGATGACATAACTGGATTCCGGAGCACTATCTCGTTGGAACGTGTATTGCGACTAGAAATATTTCCAAGACAAACTAGGCTTGAAAACCTCCTTGGCTGGAAGCTGGGTTTAGGAGCGCCACCTTGAAACATGAACAAAAGACTTGGTGATTTCGAGACGGGTACCTGGTTAGTAAACCAACATACCATCTATCCATTCACTGATATCAATAAAAAAGCTATTCTGGTTCGGGAACATGGTCTTATTGAAGAAGACCTATAGCTCAAGGTGACCGGTAAAAGACCATTGGATTTAGGAACACCCCGTTGTTGAAACCTATTTACGATTTACTTCCGAACGTGACCACGTTGATCGATCTGGTGAAGCGAGAAAGTGAACAGTACAGTCGGTTTATCTCGAGATCTTTGTTTTACAATTGAGTAGTGTAGTCGGTATATCTCTAGATATATGTATAACAATTGACGTACGCGTCAATGTCACATTAAGATTCATTTTGTATTCAATATCTTCTCGCAATATTTTCCTTAATACCTTTGTTATTTGAAATATTGGGCATTTAACTGACTAGCTAGCTACAAGTGACTATGAGACATCTGCTATGGTACTGTTTCTGTTTAATCTCGGTTGATGTACTTTTGTAGGTCCTGAAACAATTGATAAAGAGTATAGTATTTCAAGAATAGTACATTGTAAGTTGCATTAATCAATCATTCTGTGACTGTATATGGAGTACACAACACAATCAATCCGTGACTATATAGAGTCCGCTATGATGTCGAGGTTCAGAAACCCGCTGAAAACCGACGACAAACAATGGCACTTTGCCCACACACGCGCCAAATCAATAGACATTATATTGAAAGACCACCAAAGGAAAATATTAAAACAATATCATATTGCGCTGTAAAAATACTGGCCTACATTTTTATTACATAGGCCTACTGCAAGCACGACAGACGATATGAGTTGCGTGTTCTTGTTCTTGTTCCGTACATGCGTGTGAACACTGCGTACCCGGGTAATTGTGCTTGTAGTAATCCTTCATTGCTCGCTAATTTACGTCGTATTCTCTGTGATTCTTTATTTGCTTTGAATAAGACGATTTCTCTCAAGATGATTTGTGTCTCTGCAGCTCTTCGGACGAACGTCGACCCGTCAGTCATATCAGATGTATTCATGGACAATCTAGCCCAATGCCTGATGACAATATTTGAGTCCGATGTAAAGGTATGTGTGCATGTTTATACTTGCCCTGGAATCAATCTTCTCGGACGAATTTTGCTTCTGACATCACATTACTAGTACGATAGCCTAAAACTAAACTTTTTAGGTAACGTTATCATTCGGTATATGCATAACGAGACCTTGGCCTGCAAACTTTTTTGACTGACCACGCACATCAAAGAGAAGATGTGGTATTAGAAGATGTTTTAGGTGCTTAGTGGTATAGAAAGCCCTAATCTCTTCGGCTTTTTGGCGGCGGCGTGAGGCGTAAATGAAGCATAGACTGATGTCTGTCTGTCATCTCAAGGTACTGACAGACCGTGGCAGTGAGCTGTTTCAACTGTCTTCAATCCAGCAATTGACCATTCGACCAGATCCCTTCTGAATTAAGACGAGCTTTCTCATTGGCACACTATTTATATGAGTCATTCATATCTTCATACACAATCACGTGACTGTCTCAGCTGACCGGTGACGTAGTACAGCCTCGTTTTCGCTCTCAAAATCGGGCGGCTAACACGGCAGATGTTGTTGTTGTTCCATCAACCAGCAATTGGCCCTCCGACCGCCGGGTACAATACCAAAGGCTAAAATGGGGCGTAATGTGGATGTAAGAATGGGATTCACCCTACCCCTCCCCCCCCCAAAAAAAAATCTAAAAAAGAACATTTCACAAAAAAGGCGCAATAGCGGACTTCACATCAATGCGTGATCTTGTTAAAGGTAAGGGGTGTGGATGGGCTTACGCTGTATCCTAGGACTGGAGAAGTTTCCGGGCACTGAAATCATCAGTAGTAGACAACGTGCAGAGAAAGGGGATTCACGGATGCACAGGTTGAACTAGGGCCGGGTCATCATGGGTCCAAATATAGTGTGCAGGTTGGAGGCGCTCGTGGTGTAGAGTAGGACTGATGTGGTTTTCACCGAAGTGACTTCGGGATGCGCTTGCGCAGTCGAGAAGTAGTAGAGAAAGATGACATTTTGGAGGCGTTTGGAACATTGTCGGATGCATTGTGGTTTCACCCAACGAGACGTTAAACCCAGACATGCGCTATAGAGTGTAGTGGGCAGGGCATTTTGGGTCTGTCTAACCTGGCAGACTTACCTCCCCATGTAGGGTGCCAGGTACAGTATTCGTTAGTGAGCGAGTGAAAAACGAGTGAGTGGTCATATAAGGTGGTATGTGAACCATTTGAGTCAGTGTTTAGCCATCTTGTGTGCAGGCACCATGTCGAGTAGGTATACGTTCTGTCAAAAGGCTCTGTCACCGGGAAATGCTCAGACATATTCGTCTGATGCATAGCCAAGAGACACCACCGTGACACCACCGTGTCCACCTCTGTTGGTCCACAATATATGCAATGACGGGCAGCGGCCCGATTAAGTGGGGAAAGACGTCCAAGGTGACCAACTGCTTAGGGGAAGGGGCCATCCGCTATACTGTTCGTTGCTACAGTTAGTGGCTGTCCGCTTACGAGACTATGGAATTAAAGAATGTAAGGTTCGTCTCAGTAATTCCTCTCGATATCGATCAGGCGTATTACTTTAACCCCGAGCAGATCAACGTGGTAGTACCTCACACAGTGCGGGTCCTTAACTCCCCCCACCCCCCACCCCGATACAGCGTGCCCACTTATTACACAATCTCTGGAATACTCTCGTCACCAAACCGTGACGGTCCAACCCCACACATGAGCCCAACGCTGCGAACGCAATGCTTTTGCGGGATTACTTCAAAGAAAGCATGGACGCCGAGGTGGACGAGACATTGAAGGCCACTGTGAAAAATAGACGGCATTCGAAAGAAGAAGCCTTAGTTTTAGCCCATAACACATTGGCACTCATACTACGACGGGTTCTACATCAACAGTATGTCGACCTCGTGGTCCATATGAAATCACTGAACAATGACCCAGTCCATATGGAAATTGATCAAAGAACGTCAATGTTGAAAACCTTGGACATGAGCTGAGCTTAAAAGAAACTCCTGTTCGTATGCATCATGAAGGTCAAAAGCGTCCATAGTTGAACGCCGCAGTAAAATTGCCCAGTGGACACATTCCCTTACATTTCACCATGAGCACAACAGCATCCACGCTGAACCTGATGACGAAAATCTTACAGGCGAAGATTTACACCAAGCCGAGGTTCGAGTCGAGGTCCCAGGGCGTTCCGACGAAATACACCAATCCGAGGCTGTGAGCGCCCTACTCCGAGAAAGCAGTTATACGATTATTGACACAGTTCTACACCAAACCGGGACTACTGATGCCGCTCAGCACCAATTCATGCGTTGCTATTTTGTCACGCTCAGGTATGACATCCAATGAGTGACCAGGGTATGCCATCTACTGCAAAATAAACAGATACTACCCAAAGAGTATATCCTTGTGGCATTCCAGACTTGCATAGAAACGCAGATGAAGACGAAAAATTGTACCTTAGTCTCTCTTCTCCCAACTGACCTAACTTTTTACGAAGTGGACCCCATAGCCCGGAGCAGCTGATTATCATGAAGTTGACATTCATCAACACTCGGTAACGCCGATCTTAATACTCGGCAACGCCAGTTGACGCTCTGCTATAAAAGCACTCATAACCGAAAGACGTACACATTCGACACTTAACCGTCAACACAGCTTATACTTGCTTTGAGTGCGGACAAACGTTCATCAGACACAACGATATGATGAGTTCAGAAAATGTGGCTCAGGAGTCAAAATTCGATGAGCCCGTTGAGACAGATACTGAGAGTGTACCGCCTGATTCTGAGGGTGGATCGACCGATACCGAGACCCTAATCACTTATACGGAGATGTCGACCTTTAATGTTCGGGCTACGTCCCAGGGAAGCTAGAGCGAAGAAGAACCCACCTGTTGAGACTATATTGTGAATAAGGCTATGAATACCCGCGTTCAGGCGAACTAGGACGCCGAACAGGATAACTAACAAGAGACGACTTCTACCTGCGCCCCCGAGATATCACAGGCTCCGAGTCATCATGACAACCAAACATCACTTGGAAGAAGATATGGGTTAGCACATACGGAGGCTGTGAAAAATGCGGTAAAATTTAGCAAATAGTTGTTGGGGGATATGTTGCACTCAGAGTATCCTGGACTGCCCGAAAAACGCTTTGGACAAACGGACGAGAAACAAGAGCGACCATGGTCGAAGATTAAACTTGCACACATTCGGCTTCTGATTGGACAAGAGAAGTCGACGATGCGCCTGATACATGAATAGTAAACTTTTTATGTAAACAAATCCATTGTGACTTCCCCAGCTTAGGCGTGATCTGAAGGGATAATAAAATGTGGATATATATGCGATATGCTTGTTGGTGTTCTCTCTTTTCTCTTTCTCTCATCTGATTGCGTTAAGGGGACAACATTGATAGTTATGTGTGTGTTTTGTGTGTATGGGATCTAACCCCCTCAGCGTTAGAGCGTCATAGCGTTAAGGCGGGCGTTAATCTGTGTGTGAATTAGCCATGGAGCGCGTAACCAGTGCCATCCTAGACTTAGTGTTGAGTGACAGGTGGAGATGGATACTTTGTTGCACGACTCTATCCGTGCGTGAATTTGTGGTCGAGCGAGTAGCCAGTGGTAGCCAATGGAAGCCTAGTCTTACTGTTCATGGGCAGGTTGCACTTACGGCTAATATTGTGATTGGCTCGCGTAAGACACCTGTACATTTGTAACAAGTTTGGCGGATAAGCTAGTTGCCTAGGTTGAGCAGTCAATCCTCTCCCTAGAACAAATTGGTCCTTGGACTCAAAGATTTCTCCCGCTCAAAACACTGTAAAATGGAGTTTTCGGACCGTCTCATCAGACCCTTTGTTCACCACTACGGCACGATGTTTACTTGTACAACCTCATATTACCCATGTGCTTGTCTGGACAATTTACAACGCCAATCACGGCACTGTTGATCAGTATACTTACACCACCTGCTCGAAACCACTAGTCTGGACCTTTACCGTTTACACCGTCATGAACGGATATTCCATGGAGCACCCAGGTATCAATGTGGCGATTGTGGACACCACTTCAGACTACACAAGCTGAGCTGAGATCTCTCCAAGCGAAACCCATCGATATGGACGCTTGAGGGTGGAAGAGCCCGTAGAGGTTGACCCCATCCATGAGTCTAGCAACCACCAACTTTGGTCAGGTATAACTGCACGGTCTGCACGGAGCCGGTTGTGCGCAATTTACGGCACTATGAACGTGCACGCCATGGACCACTGGTGGAGGAATGTGAGGATTGTGATCAAGTCTTCAGATTCTGCAGTCAATTGAGCCGCCATCAATCCGGGATACATGGCTTATATTTGCTGTGAGTGGTGCAAACCTTTACCAGACAATGCAATATGATGAGGCACCAAAAAGACTTTGCATGGGTATGGAGACGATGTAGATATTGATGCAGAGACTGGTAACACAAAGAGTCCACCCACAGATACCGCAAACTCTTTATCTGACTGTCGGTGTTCCAGGAGAGGAACACACTTACACATGCATCCCATATCTGAAAAACAGCCATGGCTCTCTATTTAAACATACATAGGGTGCCTCTCCCGCTTGGATATGGCGTAATATCGGAGATAATAAAGTGGTAGACATGCAATCTTGTAATGTTGTAGCATTCAAACATGAACTAGCCAATGAGAATAGTGCTAAGCACGGACCACACCCATACAGCTCATTATAGATGTGTATGCGCGGAGAATGGCGGAAAGAAGAATAAAACTAGTTAACCATCTCTCTTTCGCAAGACATGGAGGCTCGGAAAACAATCATTTTATTTAAGCAGGACTGCCATTTCCATAGCGTCAGGGTCAGTACTATAAGGGTGGCCAGCACTGTCAGGCCGAGGAGCTTTCGCTGTTCCCAGCGCGGTCCATTGCCCGGGCATTCCGGCTTTTTTTTGGCGAAATTCCTGTACGTCCATCTTTCTGGATTTTTCGTTTTTTGGAATCCTTTTTTTATGTTCACCCAACAGTCACGTGACCGAATTCTTGGGGGGATTTGTTTTAATGTCACATTCAATGTTATTTTTATTGATATGGTGACAGCCATTTTGCATGGTGGAGGAAGCTGGAGTACCCGGAGAGAACCACAACCCGTCGGCAAGTAACTGGCCAGCTTTCACACATGCACCAGCGAGGCGCGAGCACGTGCCAGTTCAGCGGTGTGAGGATAGCGCTGCGCCTTAGATCACTCGGTCATCGAAGGTGAGTGAGTGAGTTGTGAATAGGGTTTAACGTCGCTTTCAACAATTTTTCAGCTATATCACGACGGGGAATGGAAGGGAGGTGGAGGGGCGAGGTTACCTACTTGTAACAGAGCAAATGGCCCCGATATCTTGGATCTTAGGTTGATCTATGACCTTGGATCTAACGGGTAGACCTTGGACCTAGGCGTGGCCCATTGAGTGTATCTAGAGATGAAGTCACGAGAATGTGACGTCGTCAGTAGTGAAGCTCTACTGAACGTGAATGCAAAGAGGCGTGGTATGTAAAGAGGCGTGGCATGCGAAGATGTATAGCGTCGTGGCTGGCACCATCATGGTGGCGTTAATGGTGTAGTTGCGTAAAGAACGTCAGACAAGTAATACAAGGGAACATAATGAGGTAGTGGTTGACAGATTGTCTGTTGTATGATGCTAAATGGAGATCTATTTTCAGTAAAACTGAAATAATCCAGTTATAATCCAATTATGACAAAGGGAAACAAAAATAACCACTTAGACTAAGACACACATTGTGGGGTCTGAAACTGTCAATCAACACTAGTCCGCACGGGTCAAAGTACTCCCCGTACTCATCTGCTGGTACACGGCAAACTAATTTTGACCTGGTCGATCCCTCGGGTCTGTGTTGAGAACGTACACGGCGGGGTACACATGGTCTAAGGGGAAAACATGTCGAGCAGATTCCTCTTGAAAGCTGGTGCGTGTCCAGGGATCCTTCTCGAGTACGGTTGAGATCGGATCCACAGCCACGTAGGTGGAATAGTCGCAGAGAACGTTTCGGATCAATGAATTCGAACTCGTCGTGGCAAATCACATCTATTGTGGTGTGAAGGTGTGTCCCAACGTGGATGTCCAACAGGAAGTTGCCTTTCTTGAAGAAACTCAGGTGATTCGCGTTGTCTAAGGGTGAGGTCGAAGCAGAACAACGTGTACCCGTCACAATAGGCTCCCCGATCGATGTGGTTCCTTTCGTCTTGGCCGATTTGACCCGTCGCCGCGAAGAGGTTCTGGTAACTTCAGATGTAACTGTGCTGACTGAAAGCCGGTTGTAAAGGCCGTGATGTCCGTCCACATGAAGGGTCATGTTGAAATATATGAGGTAGAAGAGATGTCCGTACACCGCCTGCTGAAACGGGAGGTCGCTACGCAGACTATGTCCAGTCCCTTGGGGAGATCCCCCATGAGGGAATGTTCTTTGTTGGTGACCAAATTCTCATCCGAGGCGTGGGATGGGGGTATTGAGTTGTTTGTGTTGCTCCATTTCTGTGATGTGATCCAACTGCAAGGCCGGATTCGGTTTCACTTTGCGAACGTACAAGGCTCCTTCTTGGATGACGATCTTATAGTCGGGCGCTGAGCCGATATCCAGCATAGCTAAGGCCGTTGTCGCACACGCCAGTCGGATATTGATGGACACTCCTTTCAAGAGGTAGCGATATTGCATAAACAGGTTCGCGTTCAGACGTTCCATGAGATCCATCGATCGAATGTTCCCTGTGAATCCGGCGTTAGCACCATTATGTCTGCCGGGATGTCCCAGTTGATCAAGTGAGATTTTTGGACTTCTCGGCGTTGATGTGTGTCGTCGGTACGTTCCAAAATTAAAATTCGCTGTTGGTTGATGGGAAAGATTCTGGATGAATGAAGACCATGTTACCCAAAGGTGTCTTTCGTCTTCGATATGCGTCGTCGCTTAGGCGAAGTTCGCCTGGTGCGAGGTTTCGGGGTGCGAAGGTCTTTATTCTTCATGTCTGGTTCCGCTTGTGTGACCAAGATGCCTCTCACTTCGTTAGTTCGGCGTTTTAACCCATCACCGCTGAACGCGTCACTCATGGCGCAAACACTACTTCGAGCGACTTGTTTTCCGACCGCATTGAACCCACGCGTCACCCAAATTGTCAGCAACACTTTTCCATGTGCGAATTTGATCGGTCTTCCTGTGTCATCTCCTATATCGATTCTGTCGGACTGGCAGATAGAGTAAGTGATTAACCCTATCTGGCCTGGGAGAAGGCAAACTTTTCACCACAATTCCAGGACGAAGAGAACAAGAGTGCTGAAACTTTCTGATTTTTGTCACGAATCTTATTGGTGTCATTTTGAGACCATTCGCATAACCGTAGGTGCAAAAGTTCATTCAAAATTCAAAATGGCGTCCACGAGATACCTCAGAAAGTCGAGTTTCCGGTCTTTTGTCCATGTTTTCGCATTTTCCTGCCTAAAATGGCACACAAGTAATTTATTTTGTCAAAACTAATAATCCTCTAAATATGTAGAAAATATTTAAAAAATAAAATAAAATTCGGAACATCGGTCAAAAAAAGCCTGTCATGAACGCGGCGGGGGTGATATATTGGCCTTCAGTGAGTATGAAAGTATAGGTCTTGCTATGTTTCACGAGTTCCTATCGCACCGTGCCTTCTTATCTGGGTATTTACCAGGTCACATTCCATCGTCCAGGGAGAAGGGATGCGGGTGTTGCCTTACGTAATGGGCTATAGTGTTGTCCGGTTGAGCTAGGGAGTGTTAGGTTAAACATGACGATTGATGTTTCCCCCGACATGCCCCCCTTTCAATAGGCGTCACAGGCCTCCAGATTCTGTCGGGGGGGCGCGAATCTCGATCTGCGTGGTGTTTGAGCAGGTGTCATGGTCCCGGCATCTGCTGCTGTGAGACGTTTATGTTTTTCAAATCTGGTGCCATCCTTTGGTTTGCGTGACATATATCATTCACCAAAGACACCACGAAGGTACTGAGAATCACTCGGTTCTGAATTAGGAATGCGTCTCGCTTGTTCCAGGACATGCTGGGATTATTTGTCAACCGCTCCAGCAACAAGCCACTTCTTCTGGAACATGAAGGATAGGCTCTTCGAGAATCGAGATTCCGTCTTCGTCCCACCTCCCGCCTGATGGTGGTAAGCCTGTTATCCCTATCTGGCCTGGGCTAAAAAGTGGCGGAAGGTCAGCTTTCATTTTATGTCGTTCTGGAAATAGGGGGGGGGGAGTTTGGTAGGGGGGGGGGCATAATTCCCCTCTCCCCAGGCCTGGTAGGGTTAACGGTGGCTGTGGGGGGACTTGTGATGGTGGGATTGGAGGTCTTGTATTGACCAAAAAACGCGATGTACCACTGGAGCGCGTGATTGTACTGTTGCACTTTCTCACTATCCCGTCCCGCTTAAATCTCGCCATTGTAAAATCTGGCTCATGTCCTCATCGAACATGTTCAACGTTTTCACAGTGGGTGGGAGCGGGTACGGGGATTGCATGCGTGGTTTGACCAGGACAACGTTTTTTCGTATGCTCCATCATCGACCTAATAAACCACCCATTACGGGAACTAGCACGGAGGCGGCCAAAGGGGCTGGAATGACCGAGAGAAACCTGCCTGTCTGTAAGTTCTTTTTCTTTTGTGTTTGCGGGACTCGGTTCTCTGTCAACGTACGGAAACCTGTTTTATGTTTGGCCTTCGTACCGGAGTCAGTGAAACATTGCCTTGTAAGATGATGAGTTCAATATCGCATAGATGGCACAGGAGGTCGGGACCCGCCCCACGCACAATGGTCCGGACCAATTGGGGCTGTCTTCAGTAATCGGAGCGTGGACAAATGCTTAGTTGCCGACATGATATACAATTAACGGAGTAGTCCGTGACCCCTCGCTTATTATGCGTTCCGTATGCATTAGATCTTCCAGCGTAATGGTCGGGGTGGCTTACTTCACGTTGATGAGCCTATACCCTTGTTGTGGGGTCGTAGCATTTTCAAAGCTTTCCGCGCAAATTGGGTGCGGCCGAGGTACATTTGTCTCAACATGTGCTCCAGCTGAGAGTTGTCTCTGAGGTCTCTAATTGGAGTTCAAACTGATCTTCCGATGCTCATCGTTTTACTGAACAAATTCTGCACGATGTAGATGACGCTGAGTCGCCTGTGATGACTGCCTTTGATAAAGAACTGAATCACTCGAGCAGCTGTTTCCCCCATTGACGATTAAGGTATCCTGTTCAAATTCGCTCATTGTGGGCAGCCCTTCCTCACGGATGACGTTGGTCACTGTCACATACGTCGTCTACCATTTTCCGTAACACCACAAGACTCGGGTGATGAGTGGGATAATCATGTTGTTAGCGTGTCGAATGAGCTTTTGGACAAAAAGCTTGACCTCGTCGGACCCGAATTGAGGCAGATCCATGACTGATGTTGTACGCTTTGGTGTGGTAACTCACTCTCGTAAATCTGGTACTGACCCACAAGACATTTTAGATGATCCGCACTTGGTCGTCACGCAGGAAGGCTGCCCGGACCTGGGCGTAGTTGCGCTTGATGACTGATAGGACCCTCTGGATACTGCGGTGATAGGCAAGTGTACCCATCGATTAGTTTCGGGACCACATCGACATATCGCTATTATTAGCCGTAAAATGTTTATACATCCGTCATTCAGTGCGATTGAACTTTTCGACGACCGGAGCCTCGGTCTCTTTCTACGTGTAAAAAAAGAACACCTTTTGAGTTTGATAAGCTGTTCTCTCGCGTTTTGGTCAGGATGGGGATGAACAATGCGTACTATCGATACAGGTCAAGATACACTGGTGGCCGTCGTTGTATATAGTAAGGGCATTCAGGTGCACCAAATCTGCATGCTATTGACTGTCCATGCCCTCGACGACGAACTTGATTGCGTGGGAATGGTGCCGGGAAGCTCGATGTAAGCTTTAGGTGCCTTGGGTTTTTGGTCAGGCTCGATGAATCCGCTGTGGTTTGTCAGCCCAGTAAAGGGCGTTCACCCCAGTATACACTGAGAGACTGTAATACGACGTGTTCAACACCTTATCTCAACGCTTCATTGTGACAACTGATGAGAGGAGATCCGGGACGTACCCTTTATTATAACGGAATCGGATATCATTTTTTGATAACTCATGGTCAACTCGTCGACTGACTGGTCGTCCTCTAGTGGCACTTCGTTCACATCCACCACCGCATGTTTGAAATCGGACCATAGATCATATTGGAGGTTGAAATTCATCGTGGATACGTTCATGCGAATCGGTTAAGCAAAGAAGGTGCTGTGTCGTATGTACACATCATGACAAGTGGATGAGGTTTCCTTCGAGTTCACTACTCGACACTCGTGTGAATTCTCTCCAATCACTACGGGACAGACGGATGACATCAACTCGCTTAGCATAAACGTCGAGCTGAGGCTGAGAGAAGTGCGTACGATATGCTCCGTCATAATGAAGGCTCCTGGCCTATTGTAGAGCAGGATCGATGCTCGTGACGCTCACAAATGAACGGTAGGCCTTTGTCTGAACTTTTAGAGCGCCCGAGAAGAAGAGTACACTGGGGTCCAGGTCTTGATTGAATACACTGTGCGTTAAGTGAGTGAATAGAATTTAACGTCGCTTTCAACAATATTTCAGCTATATCGCGACGAACCAACTAAGCACCACCCAGCCAAGTTGCGTTCCTGCTGGTTCAAAGAAGAAATCTTTGAAGCAGCATACAACCAGACACCCTCCATCCACCCTATAAAACACTGAGGACAGAGCACAAGACACACACAGGAGGCTTATATGGTGCAATAAAGACAAGTGATATTACAGTGCTAGAAATCACATTATCAAGTTCCTGCTGCTTCTCAGCAAAATGCATTGAAGCAACAGGTACCTGTGCCCACCCAACCCACTGTGCGTTAAGGGCATTCCGGTGACGTCATTATAAGGTAACACCAAGAGCTTTGTTAAGACGCCACGCCACATTTGGAGCACATTATGATCCACTTTTTCCCAAAACCTCACCTCATACTCTTTCTCTAAAACTCTCCGAGTGCGCATGCGCGTATCACCGGGCATACGCGGTCATATATTACTGTATTCAACAAGAGCTTCCATAGAACCATGCCACTAGTTGGATAGCATATAGGGGTATAGGTATACGCCTGGCGCATGCGCGCATTCGAGAATGCGCTTTCTTTACTACTGATGACATCATCGTAACCTGACCTATTTTCTCTACTACTGATGACGTCACATATCACATCACAGTCACGTGACCTCTTCTCTGGACACACTCCATAGTCTACCCCTAGTTCAAGGTCTACTCCCAACTTTCGAAGCCAAAGGTCGAACACGGTTTAAAGTCACAATTCACATTTACAACCCACATTTCCCTTCTCATTCCTGCTCACGATGGCAAGGATTTCAAGTTTTATATACTATTAAGCATGCTGTATATACAACGCCAATTTGAACATGATTTTCATCTCTAGACTTTGTCGTGTTTTAGTAGAAAACGTACTCCCATGGGTTCTGTTAGCTGTTAACTGTTCCGCCAATCTGATTAAAACTCAGACTTAATAAACCGCTCCTCTGTCGGACATGTCGCTAATTAAGCGACATGTCAGATGGAGGAGCGGTTATTAAGTCTGAGTATTAATCAGATTGCTGTTCCGCATGTTTAATTTCGATAGGATGTTTTTTTTGTATTTTAGAACACAACTCTGGAAGTCCAAACCTGTAGCAGGATGATTAGAGCCGGCTCAGCAACCCCAATGGTCAACATGAACGTCTACCATAACAGTGACAACATCACCAAGGAAACGAAAGTTCAATTTGCCGCCGACCTAACTCAAGTTATGGCCAAGCAGTTGAAGATAGAATCCGACAGGCGAGTGATGGTTATACCTGTTGATATTGTTTTTATGCCTCCGCCTACGAAGGAGGTCGGGAAGCATTAAGTCTTAGTCTGTCTGTCCATTCGTCTGTTTGTCACACCTACATTGTATAATCAACTAGTGCTAGAGTTTTAACTGCGTGGCCCTGAAACTTTGCATGATTATTATACACGCATTGAAAATGTACGCCTGCTATCCATCAGTTCGAATGCCACTCTATAATCAGCTTTTGCTAGAGTGTTGAGATGATACTTCTGAAACTTGCCACTGCTAAACATGCTTCGAAGATGTGCACATCCTCTTGGGTGAAATGAGATATAATAAAAAAAAATATTATTTGGTACGGTATTTAAAAAAAAATGCTATCAGTAGGGTTTGATTTATCACATTGAATCTTGGTTGTAATACAGTACCGGTATAAGATGAATATTCAATACACCGTGCCATTCAGCTGTTTGGCGGAGGGCGCATCAAATCATACTCTGTCACTCACCTCGCCGGAAGAACCGCTCACTCATGATCATGAGTGAATGATGATTAAATTAACGGCTTTCAGGGAACCAACCGAATCTACCGAGGTACATTTCGAAATTACGGCTAGTCAAAGTTAAATGCTCGCTAGTAGGCATTTCGACGCAATGGCTCGTCACTGCGCATGCGCAAGAAAGTGGTGTGCGCAGAAATGAGGTCATGAGGAGGTGTGCGCAGGAGTGTTCTGCGCAAGTGTATGACGTCACTTCCGGTCTGGATGAATAGGGCGTGACCTTGGGGGCATGTATTCCTCCGCGGTGATGCGGTCTGGTGGTGATGCGGTCTGCCTCCGCGGACCGAAAGTAGTCCCAAAACCGTGGGTTTTCGTGAGAATGTTCGGCAATCTGTAGGGACCGCTAATGGAGCGATTGGGTCGAGTGAGGTATCAATGTAAAGCATACGTGAGGGAGTATCCAACGGGCTGGGTGTGACGTGGAACAGACGTCATTCTGCGCATGTGCAGTAGAGACAGGGTATGGAAATAGACGTTTTGGGGTCTAGGTGGGCCACTAATGGGCCGATGGAGTCGTACGAGGTATCAATGTGAAGCAGTCGTGAAGGAACATCCACCTGGGCTAGTGTATCGTTCGTTTTCAACATTCTGCGCATGCGCAGACAGGGAGTTGTGGGAAAAGGGTACGGAAATAGACGTTTTGGGGTTTAGATGGGCCACTAGTGGGCCGATTGGATCGAGTGAGATATCAATGTGAAGCATATGTGAGGGAGTATTCAACGGGCCGGCTGTGACGTGGTACTGACGTCATTCTGCGCATGCGCAGTAGAGAAAGTGTATGTAAATAGACGTGCTGGGGCCTAGGTGGGCCACTAATGGGCCGATGGAGTCGTATGAGATATCAATGTGAAGCACTCGTGAGAGAGCATCCACCTGGACTAGTGTGTCGTTCGTTGTCAACATTCTGCGCATGCGCAGACAGGAAATTGTGGGAAAAGGGTATGGAAATAGACGTTTTGGGGTCTAGGTGAGCCCCTAATGATCCGATGGAGTCGAGTGAGGTATCAATGTGAAGCATTCGTGAAGGAGCATCCGCCTGCACTAGTGTGTTTTCGACGTTTTGCGCATGCGCATACAGGGAATTATGGGAAAAGCCTATGGACATAGACGTGTTGGGGTCTAGGTGGGCCACTAGTGGGCCGATTGGATCGAGTGAGGTATCAATGTGAAACCTATGTGAGGGAGCATCCGCCTGGACTAGTGTGTCGTTCGTGTTCAACATTTTGCTGCGCAGGTCACGTGGTTTGATGGGTCTTGTGTGACGTCAGTTCCGGTTTTAAGAATGACCTCCGTACACAGAAGCGTTCTAATTTTTCCTTAGACCTTAAACGTATGGAATGTATGTACTAGAACATCCGGGGACCTCTTCAACATCCGGATTCTTTTCAACATCCGGGTTCTTTTCAACATCCGGGACCTCTTCAACATCCGGGTTTTCCCCGGCCCGGCCCGGCCGCAGCGCGCGCGCGGATTATCCGGCCGCACGCCTGCGCGGATTATCCGGAAGTGCGCGGGTGAATTTCGAGTCAAAAGGTCAAAGGTCACATCCAGGTCAAAAGGTCAAAGGTCTCCCTTTCGGCAATGTTCGGCAACAATGTTGCGGCATCGATATACAGAGCTTGAACACAAAAAGGGGATTGTAAATTAACCTGGGAAGGATGGGCAGTTCCATTTGGACCAATCAGCGGTCGAGAAAAAGAGCCAATGATCGATCGATTAAAGAACCAATGGACGGGTACTAGAATTTCGCTCACGTCTGCGCCTACATCCGGGTACTAGGATGCTTTCGCCTACGTCCGCGCCTACATCCGGGTTCTTGTACATCCGGGTAATGTTTTCTGGACATTGATGGGTTACATTTGACCCCATCCTAGGCCACTGATTGGCTACTTTCTCCACGGTGTTCAAAGCCAGTTTCGCCGAATCCCCACATGTCTGTTATAGCCTTCATGCATTATGCTCATATAGAATTACAAGCGTCTAGTCCGACATTCATAATCCAGCCGTCGTCCATTAGAGAATATCCGCGTCCAAACACACAAGACAGGGTGGTTTTTTTGGTGAGATCTCATTTTGTTTTTTATTCAACAATAACTAACAACAACAACGTGAGAACAACCACGTGAAAACTGAAGCCCAGAACAGGGGGCTTGTACATTGATAGAACTTAAGCCCAGAACAGGGGGCTTTTCGTGAAAGAACTTAAGCCCAGAACAGGGGGATTGTACATTGAAAGAACTCATTCTTTAGATGACGACTTTACAACGAATATTATGGATTAAGAATACTGATCAGCGATACGGATTTGATATTTTTGGAACATCATGATGTCTTGCCGGCATCATTGAAAACTGTTGACCGCTTCTCTCTTGCAGGAAACAAGCCTATGTTTATGTATACTATGATTGTCTTTTTGAATTTGGTGCTAATACTGTTATATGGAATATGGAATAGGTCTTTGGATTATGGACGCGGATATTCTCTAATGGACGACGGCTGGATTATGAATGACGGATTAGACGCTTGTAATTAAGCCCAGAACGGAGCTTGTACATTGAAATGATGGGCGGCCCAGTCATATACGAGTAGATCTCGGTCCTCGGCCTTGGGGTACTCGTCAAACATCTGTACGATGGTAGATAAGGTTCTTCCCCGGCATCGATGGTACAGGTAAAACAAGCAATATTGTCCGCACACGCTACTGGTCAGGCTTTGCAACGTTTGACTGTTCCAACACCACGTCTCTGTGCCTTGATCCATGAAGTCTGTTAAATCGGGATGGAGGGGTGGCAGGCCGTACGGGTCAAAGTATTCGCCCTGCTGTTCTGTCAAGTACACGCCCACCCAATGTTCACCGGGCCGATCCATTGGGTCCGTGTTGAGAACGTAAGCAGCAGGATACACACGGTCTAATGGGAACACATCTCGGGCGAACACCCCTTGAAAGACCATACGTGTCTCTGGGTCATTCTCCAGCACGGTGTTTATCTGGTCTGTATCCATGTTAGGTGGCAAAGTCACACAGGACGTTGCGCGCCTTGTCCACTTAAATGATGTTGTCAAACTCGGCGTAGCAGATCACATTGACGGTGCTCCGGAGGGCTCGTGCAAAGTGGATTTCCAACCGTAAATTGCCTTGCTTGGCGAGGGCCAGCTGATGGTCGTTCTCTAAGGTGGGGGTCAGATCGAAACAGAACAACGTGTATCCGTTCGCGTAGTCCTCCCGACTGATCATATTCCCTTCGTCCTGGTTGATTTGACCGGTGGCTGTAAACAGGCTCTGATAGGCTCGAATGAAATTCGTGCGCCCAAAGTTCGGTGTTAAGGCCGTGGCTGGGACCTGTTGTCCATCCACATGCAGGGCCACAAAATTGATGCCGAAATGTTTAAAGGCAAACGGGTTCTCTGGGTATTTTCCACACAGGCCAGGATCAATCGCTTGGGTAGTTCCCCCAGGAACAGGTTTTCTTTGTTGGCGCTCATATTTTCAGCAGACACAGAGAACACTTTGGTTTGCACACGTCGGATAGGGTACTGGGCTGGTTTTGTTTCCAAGGCTTTGAGGTGTCCCAATTGAACGGCTGGATTCGGTTTCACTTTTCGGACATACAGGACTGCGTCTTGGATGACAATCTTATAGTCAGCTGCATGCCCCTCTACGTTAGTGGCCATCAAGGCGAATGTCGGAGGCGCCCGTATCAGTCGGATTTTGATGGGGATCTTGTTCAAGAGGTACCGGTCTTGCATGAAGATGTCTGCGTGTAGTCGACACATGAGATCCACCGAGACGCCGTTCGCGGTGAAAGCCTTCCGTTTGTTATATCCCGCATTGTCGTTCTCTACGCCCATGTGCTCGGCTGTGTCCTGGTAGAATAAAGCGGCTGTCAGCTGAGATTTTTTAGCCTCTCGTCCATGCGACAACAGCGTCTCGATGTAGGCTCGATAGGGGTACGTGTTGGTCGAGTCACTGATGAGTTTGTCGCTGAGAAATATATCCACCTGTTGAAACATCGAGTGCAGCCAGAGATTCGTCGGGCCCACCGTTGCTTGGTCGGCGATTCTGGAGCCATCTCCATTGACGATCTTGGCTTTCACATACAAGTATGTATGGGCTAAATCCACATAGGCCGTATCCGCATTACTGATGGTGAACTCGATGGGCCCTGTTTCGTTGATGCTGGAGAGCGGGAGATGCTCCACCCATAATCCTTGTTCGGCACTGGTCTGTGTGGGCGGGACGATCCACAAATCAAATTCACTGTTGGTGGAGGGGTAGGACTCTGCGTGGATCAAGGACATGTTTAAGAAAAGATATCCTGGGTCTTCGATGTGCGTCGTCGCTGGGTCGGTCGTCGACTGGTGAGTGGTCTTGGTGGTGCAGGTCTTTTATTCCCTACAGTGCGTTGTGCTTTGGCGACCAAGACGCCTCCTGCTTCTTTGGCCCGCCGTTTCAAGGCTTCTTTGGGTGCCGTACCCCCCAAGACATCACCGGCGACTTGCAGTCCACTGCGTACCGCTTGTTTGCCGATTGCTTTCATCCCACGCGTCACCAAGGGCAGGAACGTTTTGACGATGCTCCCGAGTATGTTCCCCAGTCCATGTCCTCGTTGCATGCGTGCACCACTAAAGACCGGAAGGTCCACCTCCGGCCTGTTGGGCATAATAGTCCATATAGCTGCGTGCATCGCACTCGTAAGGCACCTTCATTATACAAAGTGGGGAGCACGTGCTTGTCGAAAATGAAGTGTCAGCACCACTTTCCCGCGTTCGAATGCCACCGGTCGTCCCGTGTCATCTCTTATATCCACCGTGATCGTGTTGATGTCGGTTTGTCGTACGGGTAGGTAGAGCATGTGGGTGAAACTGTGGGTACTTGATCTCCATACGTCTTTTTAATGGGGACCACCCGTAACAGAGGTGTGTTGATATCGCCCACGATGTGGTTGTCGACCACGTCCGAGTAGACGTAGAGTCCGTACATACCCGACTTCATATCCATCGGGATCTGGCCTTGGTGGGCGGTGGGACCAGCGAACGTCTGTAGATCGAAACCCAGCATTTGCTGTAGGATAGGACTCAGTACGACACTCACGTTGGCGGTGAGGATGATCTGTGCCTTGTCGTTGTGTGCGTTGTAATCGAAGTCCACGTGATTCTTGAAGGGAAAGGTTTTGATGGGTTTTGAAACATTCGTGACCTCCCGTAGAGCCTTATAATGCAACAGTCTTGTCAGCCCCTGCATGAACTCCTTGGGGGTATCGTATTGGCCTTCGGGGAGGGTGAGTCGGGTGTTTTTGCCTTCGTAGGTCACCTCGTACCACACTTCATTGGCTCGCACGTTGTACCACGAGTAAGGGTATTGGATATCCACGAGGCCACATTCCCATCGTCCAGGTAAATGCAACGGTTGCGGTAACTGGGTGACGTACTTGGCCAAGGTGTTGTCAGGAAACACATCCAGCGAACTGTTACTGGGTAGGGTGAGGTAAAACATGGCGACTGAGCTGTCCTGCTGCTGCTGTTGGTTTTAATAGGTGTTCCAGGCCTTGGGTGGTTGTGTACGGCGTCGTGTTCGTCGCGGTGACTTGCTACGTGTCACGGCTCTGGAGATGTGGGGTGTCTTGATCAAGGGTGGTTTTTAAAAGGCGTGAAAAGAAGGTGCCCGTTGTGGTGGTGTTTTGGGGGTGACTCCGGTTCCCACTCGGCTTCCCAAGAAGGTAGTGGGCCACTCGTCGATTGCTGGGTCCGCTGCATCCAGGCCCAGCGCTGGGGGTTCCCCACCAATTCCTGTGGTACATGCATGTCTTTCAAGCCTTGAGCGAAGACCTCCCATCCTCAAGGATCCGTGTGCGACCTGCGTTGACGCATCAGGTCATTCACTAAATCCGTCATGTGGGTCCCGCGGACCACTTGATTCTGTACCAGTAGTTCGCCTTTATCATTCCAAGTCATGTTAGGATTCTGTTTCATCCGTTGTAATACCAGGCCAGCTTGTTTCTTGAACGATGCAGGTACACTCTTCAGCACTTCGTCTTCCACCCACTGTGGGGCTGTGGGTGGTACCCCTGGTAATGGCGGCTGTTGGAGCGGTGCTGGGGTCGGCGGTGTGTCGCGTGGTGGTGGTGGTGGTGGTGGCGCTGGGGTAGAGAGGGTTTTGTATTGGTCCATGAACGTCATGTACCGTTGAAGCGTCTCATTGTACCGTTGTACTTTCTCACCGTATGGTCTTCACTGTAGGTGGAACAGGGTAGGGCGATTGGAGGTTTTGAAGGAACCGTGGTTCGACGAGGACCATTTTTTTCGTGTGGTTCATTGTCGGCCGAAGAGTCCACCCAATACTGGACCCAACACAGAAGCGGCCAACGGTGCTAAGATGGCCCCGAGAAAGCCGCCTTTCTGTAACACCTTTTTCTTTTGTGTTTGAGAGACTCGCTTCTGGACTAGGGTTCGGAGAACTGTCTTATGCTTGGTCAACTTGGTCTTCTGAGCCGGAGTCAGTGGTACGTTGCCTTTTAACAGGTTGTACCCGATCTCGCACAGACAGCGTACAAGGTCAGGGTCCGCACCGCGTACAATGGTTCGGACCAACTCGGATGGGGCCGTGTTCAATACACGGAACGTCGGAGCGTGCTTCCGTATTCGCGCAGACATCATGTACAACTAATGCCAGAACCCACAACTCTGCTCTTTCTATCTACCTCAGAGAACAGAGACAAAGTCAACCACGCTGTGGTATTAATTCTTTTTATTATCCCCATCATCAAACACACACACCCCAGCTGGGGGAGCCACTGTTGGTGTGTTTACATTATTTTTGCATGTACACGTGGTGGGTCTCTCCGGGAAAGATGCCCGTCCGTAGTCGAAGGTGATCGGGGGTGGCTTGCTTGAGGTCGAAGAGCATATACCCGTGCTGAGGGGTTGTCGCATCTTTAAAGGCTTCCAACGCAAACGGTGTGCGGCCGGGATACATCTGTCTCGCCAGGTGCAGCAGTTGAGTGGTATCTCTCGGGTTTTTGAAGACCACCAGGTAGTGGGCATTTAAGCTGATGTTCCGATGTTCTTTGTTTTTACTAAACAGATTCTGCACAATGTAGATGATGCTGAGCCGTCGATGGTGGCTGCCTTTGGTAAAGAGTTGGGTGACCCGCGCAACCGTCTCCGCCATGAGATCATCCAGAACCACCAAGGTGTCCGGTTCCAAATCGGCCAGGTTGGGTAGGCCTTCCACGAACGTGATGTGGGGCATTGCTGCATATGCTGCCTGCCATTCTCCGTAATACCACACGACTCGAGCAATGGGTGGGGTGATCATGCTGTCGGCGTGTTGAAGGAGCTTCCTGACGAAGTGCGTTTTGCCGGAACCCGTCGGTCCTGCGATGACGCAAGTGAAGGGATGCTGCCACCGAGGGTCCATGGTTCGAGGTGTATCCGCTGTCGTGGTAACCCGCTCTTGTAACTTTGGTACGAGTGAACTGGAGTGGTGGTGAGTACAACGTCGGTCGTCGTTGTCTGTTCACTGTGAGGGATGAAATCCGGTGGGTTTTCAGACGTAGTGGGTGTACTTGGTGTAGGTGTTGACTGTATACTTGGTGTAGGTGTTGACTGTATACTTGGTGTGGAGCTCGATGTGACTTGTACACGTGGTGTGGTGGTGGTGATGACTGGGCTCGATACGGGGTTGACTGGTGCTATCTGTAGACTGGTTTCACTGCCACTCACAGCTGGAGTTCTCAGTTGGTTAAGTAGCGTGCTGACATAGGCTACGTCGTAAAACACACCTCCGTACAACACACTCAGCAGGGTTAGCAATATCACCAGAAAGCCCACTTGCGCTTTGCGCGTTTTGGGAGACGCTGTGTTCAGAGGCAGCTGCTGTTTGTTCATAGCACCGTGGTCGAACGTGGAATGAAGGATGACGGCAGTGGTGTCTGGCTTTATAGTCGTTTCACCTGGTTGGCCGCGACCCAGGAATTGAAGGAACTGGGCCAGCCTTGCCATTTGACGAAATGAAACAGTTTGCCACGTCGACGTTCCGTTTTCAAAATCTGCTCCACCGTGTAGTAGTCTTGCTTTGTTTTTACGACAGGCTGTAATTCCGTCTCGTAAAACGTCCCTAGCAACGGTTCCCCTTGAAGATCTTCCAGTTCATAGACTCGCTGCTGTCGGGGTAGGCGCCGTTTAATCAGGAAGTGCTCATCGCTCCAGTTGGGCAAGTAACTTTTCTCAAATTGACCTTTGACTTTACTGATCCGTACAGGGTCCCCGACCTTGTACACCTCCTTCGTCGTGCGCTGCGATTGCCTGGGGTACAAGACACGCCGGACTTCATTGCGTTGGGTCACCGTAATGGGGGCTCTCTCTATACTCCGGTGATAGGCTCGATTGTAACCACTCACAAGTTTCGGGAGAACATCGATGTACCGCCTTGTATTCTTATAGGTGAAATATTTATACATGCGGCCTTTGAATGTCCTGTTGAACCTTTCCACCACGGAAGCCATGGTCCCGTTGTACGTATGGAAGAAAAACACCTTCTGGGCTTTCAGAAACTGTTGGAACGGTCTGTTGAGGAATTCCGTGCCTTCGTCGGTTTGCAAATACATGGGTTTGCGCCCGGTCTTGAAGAAGTCCTTGAACGCCGCTATGAGATTCGCCCCCGTTTTCGTCCGGATGGGTACCACCCACGCATACTTCGACAGGATATCGATGCACGTCAAGATATACCGATTTCCATCGTTGTGTTTGGCAAAGGCGCTCATATCGACCAAATCCGCTTGCCATTGGGCATCTAGTCCTCCCACGATGACCCGGTTCCGTAGAAAATGGCGACGGGCAGCTCGATGTAAGGTATAGGTGTCTTGTTTTCTTAACCAATCTCGAACTTGAGCACGTTGTATCCCCTGGGGTTTGGCCGCTCGATAGAGAGCCGTCAATGCACTATAGGTCGCCTGACTCGGGACTGTAGTATAAGTTATCCAACACCTTCTCCCAGCTCTTCATGGTGACAAATGATAGTGGACCCTGGCTCTATCGTTTATTTATAACGGGTATATCTTGGGCCGGAGTTTCTTCTTTGGCTTCTGCCAGCACAGTGTCCATGGTAAATGACCAGTCCAACTCGTCTGATGACCACTTGATAATCACTTGATCCACATCTACCACGGCATCTTCCAATGCAGACCATAGATCAGGGTGAAGGGTAAAATGCACTGTACCCCAATCTAGCCGAATCAATTGAGCAAAGAAGGGGCCGCGTCGGATGTACACATCGTGACACAAGTGAATGAGGTCGCCGTCCAGTTCACCAGACAACACCCGTTTGAATTTGGTCCAGCCCTCCCGAGACAAACGAATGTGAGCCGGGCACGGTTGTGTAGGGTCCGCATCACAGATGTCTCCATGATATCGACCTTATCCGCATAAACGTGTAGTGGTGAGTGATAGCACACCTCACCATCGAGTGCACTCTGTCGAGGACCGCTTCTGTGAACTCTTTCAGGATCTGACGTCGCCCCTCGTTGTCGTCACCATCTGCAAACATGGACCGAACCACTGCTCGGTAACCCGTGAGTGAATTAACCACGGTGGCATGCTGTAGAATGCGAGTGGCATAGGGCTGGCTCTCCGTCATGGCTCTGCGACCGTAGAAATGAAGGTGTGAGGCGCAGAGAGACGTGTTTTATAGACCATGTCACACATGCGCACCTATACGTAGCTCTACGGGTGTAGTCCATGATACGTACTATTCTGATTGGTTTGTCCAAAAAAGAGAGCAACAACAACAAAGATTACAGGTCAATCCTTTTATTATGCGTGAATCGGGCGTGACCTGGGTGGGAAACATGATAGGAATGCATGTACTGACCTGTCTGTGTGGTTTTTCGCGCCAGAATTTCGCTGACGTCCGCGCCTGCATCCGGGTATGTATGTATGAGTGTCTTGAGGGGGCGACTGTATGTGGTGAGTTGTATATGTTTTTTTCGGTGACGTCCGCGCCTACATCCGGGTATGTATGAGGGTCTTGAGGCGGCGACTGCATGTGGTGAGGTGTATGTGGGATTTTTTCGCTGACGTCCGCGCCTGCATCCGGGTACTTCTATGTAGGTGTATAAAAGTGGGAATGTTTAGGGCATTGCTGCATTCATTGGCCTGCTTGACCTGACCAGCCTGAGCCTGCCTGACCAGCCTGAGCCTGTCTGACGAGATGAGCTACTTGCTTGAGCCTCACCAGTGCAACCTCACCAGCCTGATGTTCACTTGCACAACTTGCCAGAAGCAGGGAGGATAATTTACTGCACCACGAAGGCTCATTCCACAAGGGGTCGACGGAACAACGTAACGATTGGGACGACAAACGATCCAGTCAGTTAAGACGGCATCAGCGTTTGATTCATACCCCGTCTCTACGGTTTGGGCGACAACTTTCCACTAAAGAGGCACCCAGGAGGGTCAGACCCAGTGAAGATGAGCCCGTAGAGACGAATGTCACTAATGATGCGATCACAGAGAGCCCGACTATACCCACAGTTCAGAAGAGCTTAGATATCCAGCCAGTCCCTAGCATTACTGTTGCCAGTCATACGCCTGACGACATCGAACATTTTCTGGAAGATGCAGTGGATGTTCCTAGCGATCTGTTACAGGACGCCCATCCAGTGAGTGACATTTATCGGCGCCAATGGCCCATGATACGGCACGTTTTCCACCGTGATCGCCCCATTCCAGATATCTACAATTTCCCACTGACTGACCTCACCCGTCTACGCAGCTACGTGGAAGCCATCTTCAATGACCAAGCTACTGTCGGTCTTCGAATTGAATGTCTCTTTCGGGTACATCTTACGTCACAAAGAGACGGACCAGTTATGGTATTATTATGGCAGTAATAACAGCCATGTGTTTGACCAGCCGTTCACCATCATTAACCGGGCGTCGCTAGAGACGATGCTGGAGAAATTGGACACCGTGGATCCATTGAGATGGGCACATCGTCAACGCCCCAACACACAGTGGGTCGTAGAGATGGTCACCAATGCTACGTTCTTCGTTACCAAGCTGACCGACCACCCCCATCGGCTGAATGCGTCACCCTTGCACTGATGCGATCGTTGACTTGAGCTCAGTAAATACTTGTACCTAATGTGACGGTGCGTTAAATAATAAAACATGGTATTTGATATTTCAATTTGTTTTGCTATGAACATACTAAACATACCCAGGGCGGCTCCCCCAGCCTGGGTATGATGTAACATTGGGGATAACAAACTGTATAAACATTGCTGAACTTGTTGTTATTCACGACAACCGCTTTCCGCTATACTTGGATGAAATATATACCCCGATGTGATATAGTGCCCTTGCACACTTCCGAAACTTCCCTTTAACCCGCGCGTGCGGCCGGATAACCCGCGCGCGCTGCAGCTGGCCCGGGCCGGGGAAAACCCGGATGTTGAAGAGGTCCCGGATGTTGAAAAGAACCCGGATGTTGAAGAGGTCCCCGGATGTTCTAGTACATGCATTCCATACGTTTAAGGTCTAAGGAAAAATCAGAACTCTTCTGTGTACGGAGGTCATTCTTAAAACCGGAACTGACGTCACACAAGACCCACCAAACCACGTGACCTGCGCAGCAAAATGTTGAACACGAACGACACACAAGTCCAGGCGGATGCTCCCTCACATAGGCTTCATATTGATACCTCATTCGATCCAATCGGCCCACTAGTGGCCCACCTAGACCCCAACACCTCTATGTCCATAGGCTTTTCCCACAATTCCCTGTCTGCGCATGCGCAAAACGAACGACACACTAGCGCACGAATGCTTCACATTGATACCTCACTCGACTCCATCGGATCATTAGGGGCTCACCTAGACCCCAAAACGTCTATTTCCATATCCTTTTCTCACAATTGCCTGTCTGCGCATGCGCAGAATGTTGACAACGAACGACACACTAGTCCAGGTGGATGCTCCCTCACGAATGCTTCACATTGATACCTCATACGACTCCATCGGCCCATTAGTGGCCCACCTAGACCCCAAAACGTCTATTTTCATACACTGTCCCTACTGCGCGTGCGCAGAATGACGTCAGTTCCACGTCACACCCAGCCCGTTGGATACTCCCTCGCGTATGCTTTACATTGATACCTCACTCGACCCAATCGCTCCATTAGCGGTCCCTACAGATTGCCGAACTACTACTTTCGGTCCGCGGAGGCAGACCGCATCACCACCAGACCTCGTCACCGCGGAGGAATACATGTCCCCAAGGTCACGCCCTATTCATCCAGACCGGAAGTGACGTCATACACTTGCGCAGAACAGTCCTGCGCACACCTCATGACCTCATTTCTGCGCACACCACTTTCTCGCGCATGCGCAGTGACGAGCCATTGCGTCGAAATGCTCTTTGGTTACTACTCTCGCTCAATGCAGTTTCAGAAGTTTCTCAAATGGCGTTTCAGTGACAAAACCTCTCCGATTTGGCGACATGCATACAAACAAATGGTGTGGAATTATAATAAATTAGAGTTTTGTCGGGTAGTTTTGTGTAGTTTTGATCTCCCACTCGAAGACTGTTCTCATTTTTACAGCATTCATGCCCCTTACAGTATTCATATACACATTTGCAATGCACCGTAGCTTGTGCTTTGGATGTGATAATTGGGACATTATCGCAGTAAATTCTTCCCAATTTATTTTAAATTTGACTTTCCAGTCTATTTTATCCGGTATCATTTGTTACGACGGGAAGGGTACCGTAGTCATTCTCCACGGTCCATCGACATCCGATCCATGGAACTTTGTCACAAAGATGGTGTTCGCTTTAGATAGAGAATCGTCCTCAATGCGTTTGTGATACACACATCCGGTGGCGCCAAATTGACAATTTCTTACAGTCTACATACTGAATTATAAGATAAAGAATAAATCAAGGCTTACAGATCAACACAACCAGAATTACAATGTACCAACTTTGGTGCGCCATAAATCCGTTTTCGTGCATCTGCAGCCCTTCATTATTTCGTGTCATATAATTCAGCATGTAGGCTGTACAAAATGATCCATTTCATATCCTTTTGATAAAAGTGAAAGTTTGACCCTGCAAACCGAACAGCTTGAGGACGATTTCATCCCTTTTCTGATCACAAATATGGGACTAATAAACCCCTCGGATGCAAGTAAACCCGACATCAGTACTTTAAGTACACTGATTATTTGAAGTATCTCTCAATTTGAGGAAATCCGGTTCGTTTCCTCTCTTTCTTTTATCTTTTATCTTACATATACTAGGATATAGGGTACCTGAGACCTAAATAATAGATATTTCACACCATTCGCTACCTCTTACACCCGAAATCTCTTGTCCTGTGGCCCTGTGATCATTACAATAAATGTGATTAGTAATTGTAGTGTTTATTTGTCTTGTTTCAGAGTTCTCGTTCTCTTCTTCGATACGAGGAAGTGTTCTTGAGGGCGAAGAGAGAAGGGAGAGAACTGCGTCAGACCAAAATCTTAAATCCGTCCACCAGCTGTCCAGTATTGCTTTTGACAGATTCATTTTGCAATACAATTTTAAACAATCTGAAACAACAGCCTGCAATTTCGTTCGATCTGCTTCACGACGAATAAATTCAAAGGAAAACTATTAATTTGTTCATTTGTGTTGTGGAGATGCGTAGCTTTTAGTTCGATCCGTAAACAGCCGCAACAATATGCGAACAACGGTGGCCAGTGTTGATGTGCACGTTGTTAAATGAACGCCCGTTTCTCCGTATGCATAACTCGTTTATTAGCAATCATTTGGCATGTTTCTTGGATGAGTACCGGGGTACAATATACATTGTTCAATAAATACGATCATACATGTGGAATATCGGTATTAGATAGCTGTTAGTGCACCCTAAGAACAAAATGTTATATGCAGGCCGGTAAAGTGCCATCCATAATGTACACACGTTCAAAATCTGTTATATCTGATCATCTGTCTCACATTGTAGAATACGATAGTAGGGGTCTCGAGGCGATGGGTTGACTTTCGCTGAACAGTTCTAACTGCACATGCGCAGTGGACAGGCAGGTCTGGGCTGGACGTTTTGGGGCCGAAGCGGACAGTCCGTCGTCCGATTGGGTCGTGTGAGGTATCAAAGTGAAGCAGTCATGGGGAGCATCCGACTGGATGGGTGTGTAGTACAACTGACGTCAATCTGCGCATGCACAGGTAGGGAATTGTGGGTCGAGGTGGGAGAATATTGAGCCTACGCGCTCCTCGAGGTCGATCAAGTAATGGGTGGGTGCATTGTAAAACTAGGAATTGCCTTGAAAATGTAAAATCCGGGAATACGAACCTTACCCCTAAAATATGGAAAACCCATATCAACAGGGCTAGATGGGCTAATATCTGTACCCGTAGGGCATAGGGTACATCAGGGTGCGGGTGTATCACCAGGCGCGTGCGCAGGACATGTTGCCGTTACAGTATTCTGGCCTGCCCAACGACGATTAGAACAAACGGATCAAAGCGAACATGGCCGAAGGTTGACGCAACCCCAAATGACGGTTTCTGATTGAACAAGAGCAGGCGAGAACACACCTAACGGGCAAGAGCGAATATGACAGATGCAGCGTCAAATGGCGGCTTCTGATTGGACAAGAGCGTAGTTGAATTGTAAAGATACCCAACGCGGCTCCCCCAGCGTGGGTATGATGTGATGGAGGGGGAGGGGGGGGTGGATAATAAACTATATGAGAACTTGTGAACGAGTTGATCTTTCTTTGTCTCGTCTGTCTGCATTATTGCGTCAAGGCATGATGCTGGTGCTTTAGGGCGTCACTGCCTTAAGACGGGCGCTCAGCATCACCACCACCACCACAAACATCCACCACCACGAACACTACCACCACACACAGACACACAAAACAAACACACACACCACCATCACACACCACCCACCACACACACACAGACACACACGCACACACACAGACACACAGGTAACTCTACCAGATAGCCCGGTCGAACAAGACGCCCATCTCCCCAAAAGGCGTTCTATTGCACCTCCGAAACTCCTCTTTCTCTACTACTCTCGTGTTGGCAGGCGCATATCACTCCCTAACCGACTCTACTGAGCAAGAGAGAATATTATAGACGCAACATCAAATGGCGGCTTTTGAATGGACAGGAGCAGCCGTCGATGCGTCTGTTAGGGAGTTAAGTTATGCGTTGAGGCGTTGCGTGGGGATTCCTCTTCTTTTGCTGAATGTATAGCTACGCAAATAACCTTGAATTGCCTGGGGCATAGTCAGCATTTCCGAAAGTGCCCTTTCTCTACTACACCTCACTGAGTATACGCGTTTCATCCCCAGTCTGGCTCTACCGGATCTATAAATAGAACATGGATTTTCCCAGAAAATTTCCCAACAATTTACCCTGAGATATAGCGCGATGACCTACAAAGCTTGGTTTTTCCCATACAATGTCCCGGCGTAGAGCGATTACATCATCGGGGACCTCCAAGTCTCAACGTGTTTAATTCCGTGGTGTGAAGGAATTGATAAATATATCTTGCCGACGCGTTAGTATTATATAATAGCATGGTTGATAGGGCTAATCCTATTTTAGGGATAAAGTTCATATTTTCGGAGTTTATATTTTCAAGGCAAATCCTAGTTTTACCATTACTTGATCGGCCTCGAGGAGCGCTTCACATGGATATATCACACGAACCCGTAGGTCCACTATTGGCCCACCTCGACCCCAAAACGTCCACTCCAATGCCCTTTTCCCACAATTCCCTACCGGCGCATGCGCAGATTGACGGCAGTTCTACTACACACCCATCCAGTTAGATGCTTCCCGAAGAGTGCCTCACTCTGATACCTCACACGACCCAATCGAACCACGGGCAGTTGGAATTTTCAGCTAAATTCAAGACCCCTACCATCGTATTCTACAGTGTGAGACAGAAAAATTAAGGTGACACACCCATACCGCATATGTCCATGCGTGGGTTCCCCATTGAGCACATATCATAGATGTATCCCAACCTGTAACCATCTCGGTCATCTATACGCGGTAAGACTGACCCTGGGATCATGTGTATCCATGTTCAGCCTACTTTCGGCAACTGCAGGAGGGAATTTCCATAAATCAATACCACGTGACTTCGTCAGCCAATCAGCTAAAATCTACCGACGTAACCCCAACGTAACTCGCCATTTTCGAGTCATGTGATGAACTACTTGTTCAAAATTTCAGATCCACCACACCTCTTGGATGATACGAAAGTTACACATACCTATATATTTTGTAAGCCCAGGCAATATCTGTTTCAGTATTGGTATAAAAACCTGTAATTTATCAGATTTCTCGGGTCTGTTCCCCGCCGGATGAAGGCCGAACAGAATCTGGTAAAGTACTGGATATCGCTCCGCGATAATGGAGACACACGATTCGCAAGCCATCTTATGAATGGCGAAGTGTACGCAAATTAGATGTATCCGTCCTCTAGTAGTGTACCTGAGATATGTCAAGGTAATTCTCACTAGACGAGACTGTAGGATTGTACCCGCGCTTCAAGAGCAAAATTCATACGTCTATAATATCTCAAATCACCCCTCACTACACCTCCCACACACGTAAGCATCCTTCAATGTCCAAGTTCGAGTCCGACAAGCGCATGGGGATTCCCCGACAGAGTTGTCTTCCTTGCGTACAGAGATGGCACCCTATATCGCAAATGTCCATGGAGAAATACCCAGACAAACGCCGACTTGTATATCATGCATATAACATATAATTGACTAGGGTCGTATATAGGGGCAGATAACTCTTGCTGGTTTCATTAAATATACACACACGGTGACCTTTGACCCCCGAACATCCCCGGAAGTGAACTTTGACCCGGAAGTGACCTCGCATCGGAGATGATCTTTGCTCCGGAAGTGACCTTTGACCCGGAAGTGACGTCCACCGTGAAGTCAGCTCCACCCTCACTCACAATACTACCCGATTTCAGGGCTTCCTACTACTATACTATGATTGAACTATATATTATTCAAGATATTTTTTGCCATTAGAAAGTGATCGTATAACAGTATTTTTGTTATTTTGGTATCACACGTTGGCACAGAACTATAGTGAATGACCAAAAATATCTTCATGTTTTCAGCTATGGGATCTGTATCATTACGATCATAAGAGGCGTATTGTATGCTCATTTTCAAGACTACCGGTCCGCTACCTCTCATTTTTGTGGGAGGCCCATTAAACGCAACATTGAAAGGGTGGTGAAAAACGAAACCGGCGTGCTGACAAGAAATCATATTACCCCACAGTAAAATATACTGACTGCATATTTCTAAAAACACCACAAGAAGCAAAAGTGATCCCTGTGATGATTTGTATTCCAGCCAAGCTTTTATTGTAGCTGTCCATGTGGTTGTTGGCCGATTGGTTTCGATCACCAACATTTAGTGTTGGTGGTTTGGGTGCTTTACTCGCTGGTTCGAATCCCGAGTGGGATTCAACCAATTTTCAGCACAAGAATCTGTGCTATACTAAGTTAGCGTACTCCCAAAATAACGAAATACTGTTATATATTATTCAATATCCTAAATGGGTTTGTACTATGCATATTTACATGTATACTGGCCTAAATGGCTGTATGCTCTTCTAGAATTAATAAAAGCTTCATCAGTGCACCAGTTTGTCCATCCTCGCGAGCCAGTGTATCTATCGATCCTTTATACTGGCTTGGTTAGTTATCCGAGTTCGGGATATAAATAGATCAAGGGGGTTCCTCTAAATCAAACCAATCAGTGAACGCGCGGGCCAAACTGCTTTGATGTGAAGTAATAGTTATCGCCTGAGACAGAGGGGTTCATGCTGAATGAACACTCACACCAGTCCGATTTGAATACCGAGGTCGCGAAGCGACCGAGGTATTTAAATCGGACTGGTGTGAGTGTTCATTCTGCATGTACCCCGATGTCGAAGGCGATAAATAACTTACACAATGGCCGTATTGTGTAACACATCATGGTTGTTTCAGGACAAACAACACATTTGCATACGACACATAACTTCCACAACCCGTTTGACTGGTCCGTAACTCTCACGTTATCGTTACAAAGATTTGTAACAAAAAGATATATGTAATTGATATATATACGTGTCACAATCTACATTACGTGAAACGCATATGAAGCAAAACATGCAGACATACAAATTACATATCCCTATGTTCATACGCATGATCTCATACTATGCCTATAATTAAGAGAATGTCTGACAGAAATTCACGTTTACCGGTACACATTTGACTTGTACCCACACATATACGTACGGCAGAAAATTGATGCGTTACGACAAACAGACGCGTCATATTTTGACTGCTTAGTCTGCAATCAACGCTCAGCAGGCGACAACCAAAAATTAGACCTATATTTGAGGCAGTCGCTGTTTTAATGTATGTATATCCGAAGGCATATAGTGTAACGCTCACAAAAAGAAATTCTGACGGGATTCAGTGAATCTACAGCAAGAATGTACGACCGCGACGACGCTGGTGTCACTCGACAAGAAGGTATGTGACTGGCAGCAAAATAAACCAAAGTGTGATATTTACATGGCGTATTTCCATGCAGATCCTATAACGATACATGTAGCTTATCACTCCAATAATGGAAAATAATTCTGTATTTGACTGACATTTATCAAAGCTGACTTGTGATTTAGTGGTGCTCAATTGAGCCATCTTCGCATATCCAAGTCGAACACTACACGTGACGGAACGCTAGTGTAGCATTTAACTTGAAATGTGAAGATGAATTGAGCTTGTGTTTCTCGAAATTTCACTTGAAAGTTCGATATCAAAAGGCTTTTGTATCATTTTCATACGAGTTATCTCCCGTCGCACACTTCAACGGACATTGTTCGTTCTTTCAATGATTAATCTTAAAATGTTTGATAAATCACTTCAACACTCGCCCACTTATTTCTACATGAAAACCTGCCATTTCCTGAAGGCGATTCACGCAGACGAATGCCCATGCCAGACAAAGAAGTCAGCGTGTCTCTTGAAACTAGGGAGGTGTTCATGTCAAATATTACCCCGGATTTGAGCGGCATGAACACCCGGTTCTTGCTACTTGAACACCGGGGCACAAGTGAAACCCATTGTGCGCCGGGTCATTACGGCCAAAGAAAAACCCCGGTTACACAATAGAGCCAGTGTGTAAGCTGAAATAGACATCGGAAGTCAAAGCACAAACCGCAGGATTGGGATACCGACATGCTAATTCCAAACAAGCGCGAGGGATGAAATGTACAAGATTGTGTCATCGAGGCATCTATACTCAAGAACTCATTCGAATCACCAATAATGTCCAGGTAAACCCTCTGCGAGGATTTAGGATTTACCTGGAATTGTGGAGATGCAGTTTGTCGAGAGTCTATGCAAAGGAAAGGACACATTTTTGTTTTGCCTGACAGCAGATAGGTAGGGTAGGTAGATAGAGTTACAATGAGAGAGAGAGAGAATTGGGTTTAACGTTACAATTATATCTTATTATGGTGCTACATCGATCGGAACGGTTTTAATCTATAATCTTTTAACATAACTGTTCAATCCCGAAGGCATATACATGTATCCTTTCGACAGAAACAACAATTTGCCGTTATAATCGAAATCAACTCTCATTTCGACTCCCGGTAAATGTTAATCACTTTGCGATGCGACATCTATCTTGGATTATCCTATTAATGATTGATATCTAACTGTACATGTATACATACCGGAGCAGTTCCTAATTATATACCAATATGTATGTTGCTGTGAGCAGGTGTGTATCTTCAATAAATCTGCTCAGAATCAGTTTTCTATAATTTCATATATTGCGCTTTATTGGCCATACATACAGTAGTGGAAAAAGGGGCTCCTCTGTCACATGATCAGGTCCGGGTTCAGGATCAGATTCAGTAACGCCATCACCTGAAAATGACAAAATTACCGGAAGTGACGTCAGCACCGGAAGTGGCATCATTACCGAAATGACAGCATCACCAGAAGTGAAGTCCTCACAGGAAGTGACGTAACACGAGATAAGGGAGCAGGACGAGGATCATGATCAGGGTGGGAATAGGGAGGCAAGATCTGGGCGGGATCAATGTGTAGGAGAAGTTGTAAAACCGGCTCAGGTTTTATCAAGAATATGACCACCATGTTTGATGACGTAGGCATAATTTGTAAAGTATCATCATGTTTGATCACCTGATTCCTCGGATATAACCAATTTCCGTCGTTGCGAGGAAATCTATAGACCCTTGTATATATACAAAGTGAAATCCCCATACACTTCGCACTCCATACCTAGATGGTCGATAATATTTGATGAATAAATATATCATGAATTTGGAGTTGATGTGGGAGAATGAAGTAGTAGCTTATCTACTGTATGAATGTTTCATGGCGGGTAACCCTGCTCTGTTTTCCGTTGTTGGTCGTTCACCTCGTTGTTTCATATGTTTGGAAGTATAAGGTGGTGAAATCAAATACTATGAACACTCCGTTTGTGATGAAGAGTTCGGTGGTGCGTGATGTGGTCCGCGGTGAGAGAGCGAAAGAAGGAGGATAATGTAATCAATCGTTTTACTTAATTCCCGCCACGGCACTTCCGAGGCGATTGAGGCCATGAATGTGAGGTTCCCTGTGTAGATGGTAGAACAGTCTACGTCAATCTCCTTATCACATTTGTTCGAAGAAAATGATGTTCTTTCCTAGGGAGAGTATGAACAATAACATTATTCAGATGTTGATACCGTATCGTAACGGTTGTGGTTTCGCTGAACTATCTGAGAAATAAACGGACTTTTATGCTGTACGACGACGATATATAATAGTGTTACGATGGCAAGAGAGTGCCCGGGTTTACTGAACAAGAACATATGATTTTGGGGACTCTGAAGCCGTGTGTACGGTCCCTACTAGTAAGTGGACAGTGATTGTTTTCAGAGGGCACGAAAGAGAAGGTCTAAAAAATTGTGGATTGTTTCACAGCGAATGATTTGTGAGATGAGTTTTAGTGATTATTTTGTATACATTTTGTGTTTCATTGTTAAATTTTGATACATGGTTAATGTCCTTAGATGGAGTTAAATATTGATTGTCACTATATATGTGAAATATTGCTGAACGCAACGTTAATTTCGACTTCGACATATAAATTCTGTATTTACACATATGATTCTTCAACTGGGGAATAAAAAGAACTGAAGTTTAAAAAAATCATTACAAAATGAAATATATTGATCATATAAATGTGATCTTGCCCGTATAAAGGCGTTCTTCAAGTGATTCAAGATCGTTATCGTGCACGAATCTCAACAATGATTATACAAGGTGCGGAGAACCCATATCAGAAATACAAATAACAAAGTATTGGTTTTCAACATTTTAATGACATTTTAAGAGAAGATGTATGCAGTCTCCACTCCGAGTGGTGGTTTCCAGGTGTCTGCAAATAATGCTTTCCTATTATACGATCCTCGCAATTTCCTCTGTGATTACATACATTTAGTTTTCGTGCGTTAACTTTATTGGAGAAGGGTAAAGAAAACAGATTAATTTACACCTCATTGATGAGAGATATACTTAGTAACGAAAAACCAATCTTACAGATGACCGGAGAATATAATTTGTGAACGATGTTTACACATGCAAGTTTATCTAGTATATTAATCACCACAATCAGCCTAATGATCTGCTTCCGACAAAAAAATGAGGGCTGAGACTACGCGACTTAGTAGATTATCATATTGGGGTCATTTGGAGCCTATTTGCAAAATGTAAATTCAAAATGGCGACCATGTGGGGTACAAGAAAAGTGATATTTTCGTCAGATTTCTTCAAACATTTAGCTTTTCTGCATGAAAAAGTGTGTGAAACCTATTTTATTTCATAACAGATTATTATCTACTAATTTATCACGCAGTTTTTGCGACGAAAACCCATAAATAAAAAAAATCGAAAATTCTGACCGAAAAATCGTCCAATTTTTATTTGAAAATGACGTTACTGCGACGTCATCGTGGCGGCCATCTTGAATTTACATTTTCATGTAGAGCTTGACCCAAAGATAAAGTGTGGTAAGTTTCAGTCCTCTAGCCTTAGGGATAGCGAAAATATATGAGAGCACTTTCCGGGAAAAGATATAACTTGTCAGTATAGCTATCAGAGAGTCGAGAACATTTTCAAAAGGGGCAATGGAACCGAGAATATGACGTACTGTTATATGTGCCAGTTTATCTGTCGTCATTGACAGATCTATGACGCAACAGTATATTGGATGCCAAAGACCTATCTTTGAGTGACGTTTTTACCTGCGGCACGCAGGTCTACGGGAGGCTCGCGTTGTTGTTGTTGTTGTTGTTCTTGTTGTTCTTCTTCTTGTGACTTTTTGAAATGCGCATGCGCTAAGAGAGTGTGATCTCTGCCACACTTTTCTTTTCAACCTCCAATCTCACATGAACTGTCTTCAAGCGCGTTTGAATTCATTTGCAACTATATTCGGTGGAATGAATTATTGCTTCGTTAATTTCCGGATTGGATTTATTATACATGAGAATAGTGTGAATGACGCCAAAGGACCTACGAAGTAGGGTAGGCATTAGGACTCCGATACGCACTGAACTCTTGGACCGCCAGTTGAAATCCTGCCAATATTAAGATGGGCACGGCCCAAGTTAGAATCACCAGTGATTTTAATCAAAAATCACCAGAAATTTTCATCAAAAGTAGGTCAGCTCGAAACATGCTGGCAACAGTCCCCTAATGCACATTCATGCCCAGTGTGAATAACGTCAAAGGACATAAGAAGTAGGGTAGGCATTAGGACTCCGACGCACGCTGAACTATTGGAACCCCAGTTGAAATCCTGCCTATATTAAGATGGGCACGGCTCAAGTTAGATTCACCAGTGATTTTAATCAAAAATCACCAGAAATTTTCATCAAAAGTAGGTCAGCTCGAAACATGCTGGCAACAGTCCCCTAATGCACATTCATGCCCAGTGTGAATAACGTCACAGGACATAAGAAGTAGGGTAGGCATTAGGACTCCGACGCACGCTGAACTATTGGACCCCCAGTTGAAATCCTGCCTATATTAAGATGGGCACGGCTCAAGTTAGATTCACCAGTGATTTTAATCAAAAATCACCAGAAATTTTCATCAAAAGTAACATGCTGGTAACAGTCCCCTAATGCACCATCATGCCAAAAATCAAGGTTCTGATATCAACGGTAACACTCAGATATAACATATCTCTCAGATATAACATATATATAAATATTAATATTCATGTCACTGTTCCATTGTTTCTCTTGTTGTATTCCTCTTAAAATTTTGTACTCTGCCTTTGACTGGTGTTTGTACAATAAAATCTTGAATCTTGAATGCTTATTTTGCCGACGAAAGGATTCAGATGGACTCACTCATTACCGGACAATTTCAAATGGTAGCCCACTTCGAAGGGACAGAAATGACTATGTAGTATTTAATGAGTTAGACACCCCTGTGCGCGAACAATACCTCACAGTCGTGCAGTTATATTGAGCACTTTCGGTTACAAGCATGACATTTTGCAAATAGCTATTTTAAATGATTCTCTTTCGGAACACGGCTTCTATCCTCATTCTCGCAAGCCATGGCCTTGATTCGGTGGTATTGATGTTCCCGTCCTCTTCCGCACTCAGAATTCCTTTAGAATAGCATTAATCACTTCCGTAAATTCAATACTTATGTGTATCAGCAGACAATGCGCAGACACATATTGCATTTGACATCATTCTCTCAAGACGGAGCCCTTTTCTGCTAGAATTTACTGGTTCTATACAAAATTTACGTTACTTTGTCAATCAGTTTTACGTATGGAATTACGTCATATATAGCAGTTACTGGCCATAAAAACGATCTAGTTGACCTCGTGGCCAAAAGCTATGGCCTTTGTTTTCCTGGAGGGGTTTTTGAGTTTGATTTTGATACTTAGATACCTTTCGCATTGACTTTAACTTGGCAGTAATTTTCGCGAATGCAACAATTTGATGTATCAAAAGATATTAACGAGAATTCGACATCATTCTCACAGACCTTGTTTAGTGAACTAGCCCCGAAACTTCGCACATGAATCACCTTCGGAATGACTTAGTGACAAACATATTCGCGAATTGAGTATAGGAAGATATCCATAGATACTGACTAGAAATGTTTCTTGTTTGCAGAATTTGATTTTAAAGAAAAGAAATTAATAAAATTAGCAACCTTCGAAAAGGCTTGGCCGAACATGTCAGATGAGATGATATTTCCTAAGAATTAAATAGTTAATCATTTATATAGAAGAAGCAAACCATGTCTTGGTATTGACTTGCTGCGTGGAAAAGAGTGGCAAGCAATTTAGTTCGCAGATGATAACGAACGTAAATGCAGAAACCTAATTAATTATTTTAATCGAATATCAAGACTGTAACAGGCCTCAATTTAAATAGTGAAAAAGTGTCATTGTGCCTCTTGGACAGTTCGATAAAGCCTTAAATCCCATTCCGTAGTTTCACAGATCGAAGTGATAGACCTGATACTAAATTTATTGAAAAATAACTTCCAAGGAAATATAAATTTTCCATTTTGATCGGCAAATTAAGCGAGAAGGGAGACTGAAGAGCGCAGATTTTCGCGCTATGACTAAATCCTCGAAATTTGTTTGGATTTCCAAATATTTGAAAGCCTTTTTGATTTGCAAAAAGTAACGACTGAACCGAATGTTTTGAAACTGGGCATACACGATACTTGTATCAAAACATTGCCAAAGCGACCATGGTGAGTTCGTTTGTCAATTCAGTATAGACGGCACGGCCGAGTCAAAATCGTCGGATTTTGAATGGGGAAAGTGAATATATATATATGGTATCAGAACTATTACGCAATCCCTACAATTGTGGGTTACAAGTTGAAAATTACTTCCCTTGGCATAAAAACACTGGCAGATGGCGCTTTTTTCTACAATTACCACTACCTCCGCTGATATATCTTTCACTGTATTATTGCCACTGCCGCAGGTTTTGACTACAATGTAGTCATTTCTCACTTGTTATTACCTGCGGCACGCAGGTCTACGGGAGGCTCGCGTTGTTACCTGCGGCACGCAGGTCTACGGGAGGCTCGCGTTGTTGTTGTTCTTCTTCTTCTTGTTCTTGTGACTTTTTGAAATGCGCATGCGCTAAGAGAGTGTGATCTCTGCCACACTTTTCTTTTCAACCTCCGATCTCACATGAAACCACTGTCTTCAAGCGCGTTTGAATTCATTTGCAACTATATTCGGTGGAATGAATTATTGCTTCGTTGATTTCCGTTCAGACTTCAATTCTCTTACGTCAGTCGCTTTAAAGCTGTCGGTCGTCACATCAGTCACTGTCTTCAGATATTACCATTTTCATTGAACAGTATGCAGATGTATACACAATTTAAGATCCTTGGATTTCTTATATACCAAAGAAGATGAGCCGCAACCTTGTCGGTGGTTCAGCTAATTTGCATACAGTCCCAGGCGACTGTCTTAGAAAGTAGAAAAATAAGTTCACTACTTCTAGTAATCATTTTATCTACCCAATCTAGATAAAACACAAATTGGCGAAGAAGCATAACAAGTAACGCATTATCATTATGATTAACATTGAATAATACTTGGTATCAAATTATAGATCATGCATCATAAAAACAAACGCAACAATTACGTTTCAGAAGTAAGCGGAACAACTCAGCAACTTTCACCGAATAAAGATGTTTAACTTTACCCCCAAGCAATTCGCATATATGGAAATATGTTTTGAAAGGAAGAATAACTTAACCCTCTGTGGGAATCGAAACAATGACCCTCCAATCCCTGGACTTGCACTTAATGGTAGCTATACCGATTCATTGATAATACTCAAAACTGACTTTATGCGCAAACGGTTTTATAATACATAAATGACTATGTACTATTTAATGAGTCCGACAACCCTATGCGCGAACAGTACATCATAGTTATATTGTGTACTTTCGGTTACAAGCATGAAATTTGGCACATAGCTATTTCGAATGATCCTCTTTCGGAACCAGTCCCTCTATCCTCATTCTCGCAAGCCAGGGCCTTGCTTCGCTGGTATTGATGTTCTCGTCCTCTTCCGCACTCATAATCCCTTTAGAATTGCATTAATCACTTCCGTAAAATCAATACTTATGTGTATCAGCAGACAACGGGCAGAAACATGTTGCATTTGACATCATTCTCTCAAGTCAGAGCCCATTTCTGCTAGAACTTACTGGTTCTACACTTCACAATTTACGTTACTTTGTCAATCAGTTTTACGAATGAAATTACGTCATATATTAGCAGATACTGACCATAAAAGCGATCTATTTGACCTCGTTGTCAATGTCTTAGCTATACCGACTCATTGATAATACTCAAAACTGACTTTATGCGCAAACGGTTTTATAATACATAAATGACTATGTAGTACTTAATGAGTCCGACAACCCTATGCGCGAACAGTACATCATAGTTATATTGTGTACTTTCGGTTACAAGCATGAAATTTGGCACATAGCTATTTCGAATGATCCTCTTTCGGAACACAGTCCCTCTATCCTCATTCTCGCAAGCCAGGGCCTTGCTTCGCTGGTATTGATGTTCTCGTCCTCTTCCGCACCCATAATCCCTTTAGAATTGCATTAATCACTTCCGTAAAATCAATACTTATGTGTATCAGCAGACAACGGGCAGAAACATGTTGCATTTGACATCATTCTCTCAAGTCAGAGCCCATTTCTGCTAGAACTTACTGGTTCTACACTTCACAATTTACGTTACTTTGTCAATCAGTTTTACGAATGAAATTACGTCATATATTAGCAGATACTGACCATAAAAGCGATCTATTTGATCTCGTTGTCAAAAGCTAGGACCTTGATTTCCTTGAGAGTTTTTTAAATTTATTTTGATACCTTTCATATTGACTTGGAAGTCATTTTCGCGAACGCAATAATTTGATGTACCAAAAGATAATAACGAGAATTCGACATGATTCTCTTATACACGCAGACCTTGTTTAGTGAACTAACCCTGAAATTTCGCACTTAAATCACCTCCCGAATGACTTAATGACAAACATATTCGCGAATTGATTATAGGGCGATATCCATAGATACTGACAAGAAATGTTTCTTATTTGCAGAATTTGACTTAAAAAAAAAAAATTAATAAAATTATCAACCTTCGAAAAGGCTTGACCAAACATGTCGGATGAGGTGATATCTCCTAAGGATGAAATAGGTAATCATTTGTATAGAAGGAGCAAATCATGCATTGATATTGGCTTGCTGCATGGAAAAGAGTGTCAAGGTACCGTATTTAGTTTGCAGATGATAACGCACATAAATGCAGAAACTTAATTTATTATTCTAATCGAATATCAAGACTGTCACAGGCCTCAATTTGAATCGTGAAAAATGTCATTATGCCTCTTGAACAGTTCGATAAAGCCTTCAACCCCATTCCATAGTTTCACAGATCAAAGTGATAGACCTGATAATAAATTCATTGAAAATTAACTTTGACGGAAATATAAATTTTCCATTTTGCTCGGCAAAGTAAGCGAGAAGGGAGACTGAAGAGCGTAGATGTTCGCGCTATGACTAAATCCTTGAAATTTGTTTGGATTTCCAAATATTTGAAAGCCTTTTTGATTTGCAAAAATCAACGGCTGAACGGAATGTTTTGAAACTTGGAATTCACGATACTTGTACCAAGACATTGCCAAAGCGATTATTGTGACTTCGTCTGTCAATTCAGTATAGACGGCACGGACCAGTCAACATCGTCGGATTTTGAACGAGGAAAGCGAATATATATATATTGTGTCAAATCTATTAGTCAATTCCTGCAATTGTGGGTTAGAAGTTGAAAATTACTTCCCTTGGCATGAAAACACTTGCAGATGGCGCTTTTTTCTACAATTACCACTACCTCCGCTGATATGTCTTTCACTGTATTATTGCCACTGCCGCAGGTTTTGACTACAATGTAGTCATTTCTCACTTGTTGTTCTTGTTGTTCTTCTTCTTCTTGTGACTTTTTGAAATACGCATGCGTTAAGATAGTGTGATCTCTGCCACACTTCTCAACCTCCGATCTCACATGACAACACTGTCCTCAGGCACGTTTGAATTCATTTGCAGCTATATTCGGTGGCATGAATTATTACTTCGTTGATTTGCGTTGATTCGTTGATTCGCTTAAAATCAACGAATCGTTGATTCGCTTAAAATCTGTCGATCGACACATCATCATTGGCTTCAGATATTACCATTTTCACTGAACAGTATTTACATGTATATACACTTTGAGATCCTTGAATTGCTTATATACCAAGGAAGATGAGCCGCAACCTTGTCAGTGGTTCAGCTAATTTGCATACAGTCATTGGCGACTGTGTTAGTAAGTAGAAAAATAAGTTCACTACTTCTAGTAATCATTTTATCTACCCAATCTAGATAATTCACATTGCTGAAGAAGTAGACAAGTAACGCATTGTCATTATGATTAACATCGGATAATATTGGTATCAAGTTATAGATCATGCATCATAAAAACGCAACAATTACGTTTCAGAGTTAAGGAAACAAGTCACCAACTTTCGCCGAATAAAGATGTTTAACTTATAGAAATGACAATTTGGTATGATGTTTAACTTTACCCCCAAGCAATTCGCATATACGAAAATATGTTTTGAAAGGAAGAATAATTTAACCCTCTCTGGGAATCGAAACAATGACCCTCCAATCCCTGTAGTTGCACTTACTGTCTTAGCTATATCGACTCATTAATAATACTCAAAACTGACTTCATGCGCAAGTGGTTATAAATACAGAAATGACTATTTAGTATTTAATGAGTTAGACAACCCTGTGAGCGGACAATACATCATAGTTGTGCAGTTATATTGTGCACTTTCGGTTACACGCATGAAATTTGGCGCATAGCTACTTTGAATGATCCTCTTTCGGAACACTCTATCCTCATTCTCGCAAGCCAGGGCCTTGCTTCGCTGGTATTGATGTTCCCGTCCACTTCGGCACTCCTTTTAGATTAGCAAAAATCACTCCCGTAAATTCAATACTTATCAGCAGACAATGGGCAGAAACATATTGCATTTGACATCATTCTCTCAAGTCAGAGCCCATTTCTGCTAGAATTTATTGTTCTATACATAACAATTTACGTTACTTTGTCAATCAGTTTTACGAATGGAATCACGTCATATATTAGTAGATATTAACAAGTGATCTATTTGACCTCGTTATTAAATCTCGAATATCAAGACTGTCACAGGCCTCAATTTGAATAGTAAAATGTGTCATAATGTGCCTCTTGTACAGTTCGATAAAGCCTTCAACCCCATTCCGTAGTTTCACAGATCAAATTGATAGACCTGATACTAAATTCATTGGAAATTAACTCTGAAGGAAATATAAATTTTCCATTTTGCTCGGCAAAGTAAGCGAGAAGGGAGACTGAAGAGCGTATATTTTCGCGCTATGACTAAATCCTTGAAATATATTTGAAGTTCCAATTATTTGAAAGCCTTTTTGATTTGCTTAAATCAACGGCTGATCCGAATGTTTTGAAACTTGGCATACACGATACTTGTACCAAGACATTGCTAAAGCGATCAGTGTGAGTTCGTCTGTCAATTCAGTATAGACGACACGGACCAGTCAAAATCGTTGGATTTTGAACGGGGAAAGTGAATATATATGGCATCAGACCTATTACGCAATTCCAACAATTGTGGGTTAGTAGTTGGAAATTACTTCCCTTGGCATGAAAACACTGGCAGATGGCGCTTTTTTTCTACAATTACCACTACACACCCTGTATACCAAACGGCTGCTCCAACTTCCGCCGGAGGGTGAACTTCTGCCGGAGGGAAAGGCGTGAAAAATGGTAGGACAACTTGCTGATTTTTACGTTGATATGTCAGAACCATACCTTATCAACAATATCACATTGTCTCAGTCGTTAGATGGTACGTTTATTTAACTAGCTGACGTGTTTTTGAGAACGGGATAATTCTAAATAGACAATTACATCCATTAGAAGCCGAATCTAGAAACCTTTCTTAGAAAAACTACATCAAATATGCATTTTATCTAATTAATCAAGAATATACCTACGATCGTTATGTAAAACGAGGTTGCCTTTTAATGGCAAGATGATATTTATATGTGAAAAAGAAGAATTTCGATGATTTTGAGACTCCTGAATATGACCTGTGTGGAAGTGGTGATACAACATACGGCGGAGTGAGATCTGACTACCGCCGGAGTCAATAATAATATGATACAGTTACCGCCGGAGTATCTAACAGGCACGGCGGAGCGGGGAAGGGGGGGGGGGCTACGGGGGCTGATGTCCCCCAATACTTTGAGCAGAAAAAAATAAATAAACACTACATTAAAGTTTTGATAGTTTTCCAGAGAGAATGACAAATGTGATGCGGTAAAAGGCCTACTATTATCAGAATGCAGCAGAACGGAGCGTTTTGCATTTGCAAATTCGACAATTTTCTAGGTTGTCCGTCTGTATAAGTCTTATGAAGTTCTCAAAAATAAAACATGAAGGCTGAACCGAAAGTTTTGGATATCTTAAAGTTTTAAGAAATGGACAGGCCATGCAATAAAAAACATAACAGTCGGGACTTAAGTTCCGGACTGAACAACCTTTTACCTCAAGGGCGTCGGAAGCCATGGCCGTACCACTATTGCGCAATAAACAAAAATATGAAAGAAAGAAAAAACAAAAAACAAAGAAAGAAAGAAAGGAAGACGGAAAGACAGAAACACAACATGAAAAGCAAACGAACTAAGCAGTTTTGATAGCTTCCAAGTTGACGAAGACTTTGATCGGTCAAGAGCGCCAGTGAATTTGTTAGCGGCTCTGAGCACCGATCGTGAATAGTAACATGTACATTCATATGCATGATGCCGTTTGATGTTCACGTTACTTTATCAACGAAACAACAAATTAGTTTTCTTCAAACGAATTGGTTGTTCGTTTGTCCAATTTGTCATACATGCTAGGTTGTTTCTGGGTGCATTCTACCTTTCCCGGTCCGTACCCGACCTCGTGATTAAGCTTTCGGCGGCCCCTGGACCCTCGCCTAAAGTGCTATGATAGTGGCCGTAACAATTTGAATTTGCTTCCGACGCCCCTGTATCTTAACCCCACCTGGCCTGGGGGAGATACTTTCCGCCCCCCCCCGTATCGACAAAAGATTGAGAGCTGAAACTCCGTGACTTTTCCGATTATCATATTGGGGTCATTTTGAGCCTATTTGCATGATCCTCCGAGCAGAGCTTCATGGGTAAATTCAAAATGGCGGACATGGGGGTACCAGAAAAGTGATGTTTTCGCCATATTTCTTCAAAAATTACACAAAAATTCAGCAGATTGATTCAACGCGATTCTATGCATTTTACTGGAACCATGTCTTAGCATCACCAAAAAACATCCCTTGATTTTTCCCGCTCCCTCCCTTCCCCCATTAACCCTACCAGTCCTGGGGGAGGGGGTGCCAAAATGCCCCCCCCCAGATAGGATCAAACTTTCTGCGATATCTCCGGAACGCCAAAAAATGGAGAGCTGAAACTTCGTCACGTTATAGGTTATCATATTGGGGTCATTTTGAGCTTATTTGCATAACCTCACGAGCAGAGGATCATGGGTAAATTCAAAATGGCGCCATGTGGGGTACCAGAAAAAAATGATGTTTTCGTCATATTTCTTCAAAAATTTTGCTTTTCTGTATAGAAAAGTGGGGTAAAACTTATTTTATTTCATATCAGATTATTATTTACAAATTTATCTTGCAGTTTTTGCGAAAAAAAAAAAAATCAAAAAAAATCGAAGATTTTGACAAAAATCGTCCAAAAATGCTCTTTTAGAAAATGACGTCACAGTGACGTCATCATGGCGGCCATCTGGATTTTTTTTACATTTTCTTGTAGAGCTTGACCCAAAGATATAGTGTGGTAAGTTTCAGCTCTCTAGCCTTAGAGATAGCGAAAATATTTAGGGGAGGGGGGGGGGCTGCGGTACACCCCAAATCGCCCAGGCCAGATAGGGTTAATCCAAAACAAGTCGAAAATAGGCTGTACTGTCTAGAAAGCACAATTTTAAATCTAGATTTAAGAATATCCCCGACCTACTAGAGAGAAGAAAGTTAGTTCCGTTAGTTCACTCTACAAAAGTTCTTCTAAGTCCAAATATTCCGTCAAAATGCAACAGGACACTATTTACTAAATATAAATTTGGTTGTTTCGCCGACAGTTTAGGGGTTACAAACTCTGACACAGGGGAGAATGATTCGCCAAAGAGACCGGAAAATTACAATGCTGACGAGAACACCTAGGCCAATACACGAGTTGGCACGATGGGGCGTAAATGTCGAGGATAAAATTAGTGATGATCATGGCTATGTCTGCATGGTTAACATATAGTAAAGTGACCTGATCGTGTACATAGACAAACGCAATTAGAGATTAGATCCTCCGGTGGTAATCATATCTTCGAGACATGCTCCTCCGGCGGTATTTGTACCATATACGAACATGCATGAGCTAGAAAATCTAACATTGACCGAAGTAGATTGAACTATTTGAAACTACAAGCTATCAGCCTGCTGTTAAGGAACTATTCTTCATATATCTATAACTTATTTGGCGAAGGATACAAAGATAGATGATTTTTTAAGCATCTAATCACTGTTATGTTGCAATATAGCCCTTAATGTCAGATAAAATAAATTGTAACTAAAAAATAATACAAGGAAGAGTTGAAAATTTCACACGAATTGCTAACACGTCCCATTGAGAATATTTTCTCATTCAATTTTCGAGTAGTAAATACGTGAAAACTACCAAAAAAATGAAAAATCTGAACTCACTTGGCTTCTCAAATTTGTAATTTCCCTCCGGCGGAAGTTGGAGCAGCCGTTTGGTATGCAGGGTGTGCACTACCTCCGCTGATATGCCTTTCACTGTATTATTGCCACTGCCGCAGGTTTTGACTACAATGTAGTCATTTCTCACTTGTTTCACTACAAAAGTAAACATGCTATAGAGCCTTGTGGATAAAAGATGTTTCATATATCATGAGTGATGACAGGCTCGTAATTTGGTACGAAACAACAAACGCAAATATGGAATAGGACGAATAGCTTAGTATGAATTAGTCGCATCATTAGTATGGGACAATTTAGCGAAGTCCTGTGGGATCCGTAAACAGAATGACATTGTTCTTATGAGGCTATCAGTATTTTATATAGGTTCCATGTAAATCGGAAAACAAAATGCCATTTTTATCATATTTGGACACGATGTAGCGTAAGATCCTCAGCATTCAAATTAAAGGATAAAATTATGGGATTACCAGACTTATTTCTGTATTATCTGAGATTTTGTATGGCCGAAGTTTATGACCCTGCTCCATCTCTGGGATTAGTTAGAAATTCCATGAGAAATGACTTAATTGAAAATGCACATATTTGTTAAGAAATCAAAATGTCATTTTCTTCTAAATGCCTCAATACTTTTCTGAAACAATGCTTAACCGGGCTTTTCTTAAAGACAATAGGATGCCAACATGGCTCTGGTCATAAAGCCAAAATTATACTGATTTCGTCATGTCCGTTTGCCAGTGTTCTTTCGTTGAGGCATAATTGTCTTGAAATTTGAACACATTATCCAATTGCAAAATCCTTTCACAGCTGTTCTCATTAAACTCAGTATTTCATTTTTCTGTTCATTTTATTTCCATAATCTCTACTTCGATAAATGCGCAGAAACATGCGAAAATGACGTAAATTGAATTCGTCTGGACCCTACTAAAGCCAATATATGTAAAGGTCGTGAGACAGAATCGCTGATGAACCAGTTCCGAAGAACAAGGTATTGCAGACATGATCTGACTTCTGTAGCTGAGTATCCATAATAGGCGTCCTACCTTAAACACTCTACTGTGGCTACCATGGTAATCAGTCAGTATCATCTGAAGATTTGCTATTTGAACAAAATCTACTTAAACCATTTCTGACAGGTTTCCAAGCAGAGATCGCCGTCCGATCTTCGATATTAATGACACACAATAAATCTTTCTGTGAATCATAATCGCCAATATCAACCGAACACATATCTCTTGTGTCCACGTATTCTACATCGGTAAATAATTGTACCAAATATATCTAGAATCTCGTGGTTCTGTTATATGTCAAATTCGAATGTCAATTATCGTCCTAGATTAAACCTTTTTTACTCTTGAATAACCAGAAAACACTCAGACATGGTGTCTAAACCCATCCAATGATGTCATGAAAGCACCTCTGAGATGAAATTTACTCAGTTTGAATGATCTGCTATTTTCTCAAGTAGTTATTCGGCTTGGAGACACAAAATATGTCGCTGTACTGACAAGAAGTCAAATGACCCCACATGCAAAGTTACTGTCTGCATATTTCTATAACATCACAAGAATCAAAACTGATTTTCCTGCGATGATTTGTATCTCAGATACGCTTTTATTGTAGCTGTTAATGTGTACATCTTGAATGGCATGACCACACGGTCCCAAGCACCGAGCGATATTAGATACAAATATTTCAGAGCGATAATGTCACAAGGGTGATGGAAAAAGACCCCGGTGTACTGAATGACCCCACATGCAAATGTACTGACGGCATATTTCCATAAACATAACACTAGCCAACACTGATCCCTGTGATGATTTGTATCCAAGCTACTCTTTTATTGTATCTGTTCATGTGGACATGTTGAATGACATAACCAGAAGACCTCTAGCACTGGCTTGAGCGGTATTAGATACAAATATTTAAAAGCGATAATGTACAAAAGGTGATGGAAAACAGATGCCGGTGTACTGACAAGAAATCATATGACCCCATGTGCAAATATACTGACTGCATATTTCTAAAAACATCACAAGAAGCAAAACTGAACCCTGTGATGATTTGTATCCAAGCCACGCTTTTATTGTAGTTGTTCATGTGGACATCTTGAATGACATGACCTCACGACTCCAAGCACCGGCTTGATCGATATGAGACACAAATATTTAAGAACGATGATGTAATATCCTATCGGGTCAACTGATGGAAAATGATGAACTACATGTATGTGACCGTCAGGTAGGAAAAATCGGTCTAAACCAGGGAGTCTTTACAGAATGAAGGCCGATTTTGGAAGAAACATACCACAGTACTGGAAGTCAAGAATCGATAACCTTGGGAGCGAGGGGTGGCGACGGCAAAGTAGCGAACACCCGCTTCAAGAAAAGAGGATGCCTATTTTCAATTATAGCCATGTGGGACGCATCTGGTGTACAACTGAGATAACAGAATAATAATAATTAGGTCGTTCTACTGCAAGCCCAAATGCGGAGAAGCCCATTCGCCTCACGGGTAAGTAGTAGCCATCCCCCAAAAGAGGGCTGATTATAGGCGTATGATTCCCGCGTATGATCTTCCGTCCAGTCACAATTAACTGTTTCCATCACATGCGCTAGACAGGACAAATTAGTCTCTATGTAATAGTACTGAACTACCCACTGTATTTGACATCTACCGAGTTATAATTGTATGCAAAAACAAAAGAAACTGGTGAAATATTTTTTCAAAACTGCGAAACAAATCCATAGGAGTTATCTCCCTTGTTCACTCGTTAATCTGACGTTTATTTATTAACACGACAAAACAGCTCATAATTGTATTAATTTATAATTTTAATTAATAGATACTTGACTAACTTTCTGCACTGTTTTTGTATTAGTAAGTTTCATAAACTGATTACAAAAATTAATTCCCTAATCGTATATAAGGAAATCAAATTGCCTACAATGGTAAGTTAACGTGGCTACATCATTCAGGATTTGAAAAGTGCACGGAAAAAGTTTCGCGAAGAGATGATGTAAGAGGGAGACTCGCTGACACAATAGTGACATGGCTCCCACTTACACACGGGTCGTGTTCTCAGGCAAGACTCTCAGAATGAGAATGCGGAGAAGCTCTTTCCCAACTGCACAAAACCGTGTCAAACATTGACCTCAATACCGAAGAATTGCTCACCGGAGACTCACCTACAAATCCTTTTAGCAGGGGATCGACATGTGCATGAACAAACGATTCACGTGAACAACCATATCAACAGGTGAGCCCACCATATATATCATATACAGAGGCCTTGATACAGCCATACACAAATAGGTCCTAAAACATCGACTGGGATGTCTGGTCCACTCTCTTATCCGGTCACTCTCAATATCTGGCTAGAGCGAATGTGTGAAATTCTAACAGCTATCAGACGCACAATGGGAGGGTGTACACACAGCCAGTACAAGCACTTCATACAGCTTTTCCTCCAACACAAGATTCTACTCTGAAACTGTAAAAAAGTCCAAAACAAAGTTAGAAGGCGAGGGATCCTCATTGCTACCAAAATGAGTGAGACAAAATGAAAAACTTGGCGAAGCAGTATGAGTATCCCGACGGCAATACAAGCGTCTAGTCCGTCATCCAATATTCAGCCGTCGTTCATTACAGATTTTTTGCGTCCATAATCCAAAGACCTTATTCAAATAATAACCTTATCACTTGCATTAGGATAGCTTCAGTAGTAGGTAAAGGGCAAATAGACGACCATTGACCTCAGAAATTTGCATATGACCTCTGTGACGTCACAGCGACAGCCAATCAGAAGCGAGTATTGTGTCACATGGGTTTGTGGTGGTGGGTGGTGGGTTTAAGATGGCGGCATGTGGTGGTGGGTGGTGGGTTTAAGATGGCGGCATGTGGTGGTGGGTGGTGGGTTTAAGATGGCGGCATGTGGTGGTGGGTGGTGGGTTTAAGATGGCGGCATGTGGTGGTGGGTGGTGGGTTTAAGATGGCGGCATGTGGTGGTGGGTGGTGGGTTTAAGATGGCGCCATGTGGTGGTGGGTGGTGGGTTTAAGATGGCGGCATGTGGTGGTGGGTTTAAGATGGCGGCATGTGGTGGTGGGTGGTGGGTTTAAGATGGCGGCATGTGTAGTGGGGTGGTGGGTTTAAGATGACGGATTGTGGTGGTGGGTGGTGGGTTTAAGATGGCGGATTGTGGTGGTGGGTTTAAGATGGCGGCGGATTGTGGTGGTGGGTGGTGGGTTTAAGATGGCGGCATGTGGTGGTGGGTGGTGGGTTTAAGATGGCGGCATGTGGTGGTGGGTGGTGGGTTTAAGATGGCGGCATGTGGTGGTGGGTGGTGGGTTTAAGATATGGCGGTGGTGGTTGGTAGAATGGCATGGTGGTGTGGTTAAGATGGTGGATAGAAAGCAGGCGATTTTTAGGGGTGGGGTGTATTCATTGCACTACCCTGCGGAGCACTCTGACTACCTGACCTGACCAGCCTGCCTGCCTGCCTGCCTGCCTGCCTGCCTGCTTCACCTCTAGCCAGCCAGCCAGCCTGCTTGCCTGTTTGTATGAGCTGTGTAGAACCTTTTACTTTTTTTCATTTTACCAGTGCAAATTCACCAGACTATTACACCGTAGCAGTTGCTCACCAGCCTGAGCCCATAGTCATGGAGTCATCATTTTTAGTGAAGCTTGGAAAGTACCGTGTTCGCCTGATTGATGAGATGCAGCATGTGGGCGAATTATGTGATTTCCTTATGGAGGAAAACATACTCCTGAAACAGCGTGTCGAAGAAATCATGGCTGAGAAAACCACTTCAGCACAAAACACAGCCCTCATCGATGGTGTACTGCGCTCTACCCCCTATGCATTTCTAGCCTTCGTGGCGGGGTTGAAGATCACGGGAAATGAAGAACTAGCAGATTTACTTGAAGCCCACGTTATACAAGATGATGATATCTTAGTCATGGATACCACCGAAGAGCGTACAGCTAGCAAACGTACGCACCCAGCGTCTGGTGTACCTGCCAAACGCGCTGCACGACCCAAACGGCCCCGACTAACACCTTTAGAAATACCTGAGTCAGTGCTTGAGCCAGTACCCCAGCAAGTGCCTGAGCCTGTGAAAGAAGAGGTGCAACTTCCTATGTCTGTGCAGGATATCAATAACATTATCCAGCAGGCCTACCAGGCAGCCCACACGGACATTTGGGAGCTCTCAGCCTATTTAACTGTGAGTGTCAAAGACGAAGAAGTGCATTTTAACGCATCGGGCTTTAACGACAGACCCGGTAGGCATATTGCCTTGACCTTCGACACCTGGCAAAAACTGGAGACCCTTGATTACGCCATCGATGCGGTTATTCGCGACCAGGGGAGTGACGAAGCGAAATTTTATGTGGGTGACGACATCTTTGTCAGCTGTGCCTATTTCAACGACCAGCTCCTGGTGCATATCCGCAAATGGAAAATGAGGTTAGATACGCAAGAGCGTGTTCCTTGTCCTCAGGGTGTCACCTTGAAATTAACGGCGTGGCGGAAGTTGCAGTCTCTCACAGCTACAATTCGTCAAGCCCTGGCTTACCAGGTGTCTCACTATATTTATAAGAAGTACATCGACACAGTCCTGGATCTTATCAGACCTCGCATTCGACACTTGCGTATCCAAGCATGTGCAGGCTGTGCGAATAACAGTCCGATAAACATGCATACGTGTGTGGACACTAGTGTACCCTCATACGCACTGATCACTGAGGCACTACAGGACGTGACCGAGGCGCAAATTGCCCTGGCGTTGGAACCTGCCTGCCCTCCCAAAATTCCACGTGAAGAGATTACTACCTACATCTACGTGCACCAGGGGCGGAAAGACGATGATGAGTTCAAACAAGTCTTGTTGCAGAACTATTGAACAAGTGTGGTGTTGAAAAACATTTACCGTTCATTGAAGTGGCTTGAGAGCGTATAATTGTATTAAAAATTCAGAGTTTTTACTGTTAATTGTATTAAAATTCAATACTCAGAGTTGAAGACGTTCATTCTATTGTCTTGTTGTATAAATATTGAGCATTTTCAAGTCTTATTGCATTGGAACATTCAGACATTATCATCTGCCAGTCTTGCTCAAGCTGAAAATACGGCTTCTCTCCTCACGTATTCCTACACTATGTTCATTTTATGTTCATTGTGCATTGAAGCGCCTTCATAGCGTATAATTGTATTAAAATTCAATACCCTGGTGAACACGTTCATTCTATTTGTGTTAATAAAAAATAGTAGAAAATTAAAAAATGGTTGTTAGTGTTCATTTTTTTTTTTTTTTTTTTTTGCAAAGATAATTGTATTAAAATTTTTTTCATAGGGTGGGGGTGATGGGAGCTGGTGTTATTTTTTTGGTGCTTTTTGAGTTTAGAAGTTTCCTCTTTCGGAAAGATGGGGTGGCTCTAAAAAGAGCCTTTGGAAAAGTGTTACGACACTTTGTTTTAGGAGCGGTAAATTCTCTTTACCCCGGCCACCTGCTTCCTACACACGGGACACTTGATCTTTAAATGCTGTTCGTCCGTTTCAGCGCAGTGGCACATGTCCCCTATACAAGTTAGCGTCACCCAGCAATCTTCACATAGGCATAAATGCCCGCACGGAAATAGGGCGTACAGGCTTTCCTCGTCTGTACACACGCTGCATCTTGATTTACTTTCTTCCTTCTGTAGGTCTTCTTCTTGTTTTGAAATCATAACGTCCATTTGATCCATGTCTTGTCTCATGTGATTAATCTGTTCGTTCAGGCGGGTTACCTCGGCCCAAGAGCATGGTGGTGGTGGTGTTGTTGTTGTTGTTGTTGTTGTTTCGGTAGCCGACGTTGTTTCGGTAGCCGACGTCGTTATAATCGGAGTTTGGGTAGCCGTTGTATTTGCTGGAGGTCTGTTACTGTTTAACTAGGGGAGTTCTTCTTCATCAGTTATATCCTCATCTTCTTCCATGGCCAACCTCCTGATTTCTTGGTCTTGTTCTTGACTTCGCTGTCTTATCAACCTCGCATCTTCTTCCATTGTCTCCCTCCTCAGCTCTTCCAGTTGTTCTTCACTTCGCCGTATCATCGTTTCGTCGGCAATAACCTGCTGAAAGCTTGTAATTATTGTCACTCCACCATCGTTATGTTCATCTCCACTCGTAATCACCTCTCTGTGTTCTCTAGGCTCTCTAGGTTCTCTAGGATCTCTAGGCTCGGTGAATAGTCTTCGTCTTGTACCCATGATTGTAGTTGTGAATAAATGGCAACATACTACGCGTTATTTATAGTCTAGGCGGCATGTGGTGGTGGGTGGTGGGTTTAAGATGGCGGCTGTGGTGGTGGGTGGTGGGTTTAAGATGGCGGCTTGTGGTGGTGGGTGGTGGGTTTAAGATGGCGGCCGGTGTGAGTGGGTGCAAGATGGTGGTATCTGCTAAAAAATTTTGTGTTTTATTTTTCCAACTTTAAAACAGGTCTCATTTTTTGCAATAAATGTGAGTTCACTGCAGCATGTTTATCGAAAAAGAAAAAACTAGGAAATTTTCCCCATTTGACACCCATAGCTGTACTCACATTTTTGCCTGCACACTGTATAGTGCTGTGTTACCGTTGCCCAAGGATAAAAATTTCCTAGTTTTCTTTCCATAAACCAGCTACAATTTTCAGGGTCACATTATAAGGCTGTGAGCAACATACTTGACGTATTTTTACCCAGGAAAACCGATTTATTTCCAGTGTACCGGGTTTTCCACACTACCTAACCATAACCTTATGGGTTTAAAAATCGATAAAATTATTAAAAATAGTGGCTTAGTCTATCGCTACCCTTCTAAATTTTTAAATGCTACACCATCAGTTGCCCCAGTTCAACTTGAAATAAAATTTATACGTGCACTCGCATTTATTGCAAAATCACACCCGTTTAAAATTGGAAAAGAAACACAAAAATATTTCTCCAGCGTAAGTGAGCACAAAAAATATAAAAATTACGCTGACGTCCGCGCTTTACCCTATAAATAGCGCGCAGTATTTACTGATTCATTCACAATTATGCCAGTGTCTACTAGACGAGCCTGAGTCCACAGTCATGGAGTCATCCCTGGCTGAAATCATGGATATTGACATACCAGACTTGATCACAAATCATGATGAAGTACAACTGCTCGGCAACATCATTAATATGGTACATGACGAGCCATGGCTGGATGCTATAATGGAAGACTTATTTACACCTCAACCCCGGGACCACCCTCCAGCAGCCACACCGCATCTTAGAGACCCCCCAGCAGCCACACCGCATCTTAGTGACCCCCCGGCAGCCACACCGCATCTTAGTCACTCCCCAGCAGCGACACCGGATCTTACCACAGTCCAATACCAACGTTTTGACGACATGGACCGCGTGCTAGAAGCTATGTTGAAACAGCAACAACAACAACAAAGCCCCCAAGCTAAAGAAAAAGCAGGAGAAACGGCACAAGAAGAAACAGAAGAGGAAGAAACAGAAGAAGAAACAGAAACAGAAACAGAAGAAGAAGAAGGAGAAGATGAGGAGAACAGGAAAGACTTAAAAACCACAGTACCCGAAAAAAGAAAAGATTCAAGAAAAAACAGAAAAGACTCAAGAAAACACAGAAAAGACGCAAGAATAAATAGAAATAGAAAAGAGGCAAGAAAAAACAGAAAAGACGCAAGAAAAAAGAGAATAAGAGAGAACACAAGAAAAATAAGCCAAAAAGAAAACGAAGACGTCATCCACTACGCTTCCGCAATAACAACAACACTGGCATCCAACACAGAACGCCAAGCAGCATCCTATTTACACTGCGTGGAATGCTGTAACCATTTCGCCAAACACGCTATTTTCCCCTGTGGGCATCAAGCCTTGTGTGTAGCTTGTATACATCGACATGCCCAATTACCACAGTGTCCGGACGATTACAACCCCCTAGTGTGTGAATTCATAGCCTTGATATGCCCGGTGTGTACTGTGAGAAGACAACGCCACCTGCCCCCAACGATGTAATCGCTTACATCTTCCAAAGGCTCTTTTTAGAGCCACCCCATCTTTCCGAAAGGGGAAACTTCTAAAAACTGAAAAAGCACAAAATAAAAAAATAACACCAACTCCCACACATATAAAAACACCTCCCCTCCCCCTCTTTCTAGTCCAAGCCCCTGTGCTGGTTCAATAATTTCAGTCCGTTATGATTCGGGCTGTAATGTTATTCCTTTTACCGATGTGTAAAAGTAGTAATATGTCGCACAGGGTCGTCAACGACAGTGACAAATATCTGCAATCATGCAAAAACACCTCCCCTCCCCCTCTTTCTAGTCCAAGCCCCTGTGCTGGTTCAATAATTTCAGTCCGTTATGATTCGGGCTGTAATGTTATTCCTTTTACCGATGTGTAAAAGTAGTAATATGTCGCACAGGGTCGTCAACGACAGTGACAAATATCTGCAATCATGCAAAAACACCCACCCTCCCCCTCTTTCTAGTCCAAGCCCCTGTGCTGGTTCAATAATTTCAGTCCGTTATGATTCGGGCTGTAATGTTATTCCTTTTACCGATGTGTAAAAGTAGTAACATGTCGCACAGGGTCGCCAACGACAAAAACAACCCCCTCCCCCTCTTTCTAGTCCAAGCCCCTGTGCTGGTTCAATAATTTCAGTCCGTTATGATTCGGGCTGTAATGTTAATCACTGAGAGAGAGAGAGAGAGAGAGAGAGACAAAAAAAACCCTATGTGTTTGTAAGTAAGAGATTGGTCCTGAAAAGAACCGTTAATCGGGCAGGGATTGTTTTTTGGTGTTGCAGTTTGCTAATACTATAGAATAAAGAGGGGATCATGTAGGACCTGTGATTTGAATTTGTGCCAAGTTAGAAGCTCTCTTTCGATAGCAATGGTTGGCCCTGAAAAGGGCCGTTGAAGTTCAATTTGTTCACCCTGTTTTCTTCAGGAGGGAGTTTTCTTGTCTACTCCCTTACATGTTGCTCACGGAGAAATAGCTGTATGGCGTGAGTTGGTACCTGTGTTGTCCCTCTTCGTGGTCAGTAATCGGGAGGTCTTCCAGGAAATTGGCGGGTGCTATTTGTGCTATATTCACATATTCCGGCTGGACTGGTGGCTCTTGTTGTTGTTGACGAGGGGCAGGAGGCGGAGGAGGGGGAGGGTGCATTTCCTCCATGGTTCTTTGTAATAACACCAACCACCCCTCTTCGCTGATGGTTCTGGATGAGTTGATCAGCTTCCGCAGATTCTGGGCTGTTCTCCCCGATACGTCTTTGTTTTGTAGCCGTGTACACCACCCCGTAAATTCTGTAAACCAAAAATCCTTGATAGCTGATATCATCGCCTTCTTCTGCCGTCGTGTTATTTCCTTTTGTATTTCACCCACTCGCCCGGAGGCCTTGGTGGTAGACATTTTGGCTGCTACACGGCGGTTGTTCATTTTTTCTACAATATGTTGATATACGTGTTTCTCAATTGAAAAGGTTTTGGAGTGCGCCGTACACCGCTCCCGCTGGCTTTATACTCTCATACAGGCCATTTTCAATCTCGCTCATTGGTTCTTTTTTTAGGCCTAGCAGATTGGCTCTTTTATAGCCATTTCATTGGCTCTTTTATAGCCATTTCATTGGCCAATAGTGGGCTAGACCACCCTCGCTGGGTTAACGCCAGAATCCCGTGATTTTGTACGAAATTCGTCGAGTGGAAAATTTCCATGTTAAATGATTGCGTATATTAATAACATGAGAGTCGATGTACACGTGGCTGATGGGTGTCTAGACTCCACGTGCCACCACCATCCTTCCTGGATTAATTTACAACCCACCTATTTTGCACGAAAATTCACAATTCCGAGGTTAAATCATTGCACATAACATTACAGCCCGAATCATAAGTAAAAAATTCTTCAATCGGACTAGTCAATCGATGAAAAAATAGCCTCCGCTTCAGCGTGGGGAGTTGCGAATGATTTTGGTGCGCTGTGGATGACGCCATCTAGCGGCCGTTACAGGCACTGAGAATGGAATTTCTATCGGCTTGAGGGGTCATCTGCTAATAACCTATAGGCCGGTGAAGCCCTGGAGACGATTTCAATGTTGCCTTCTCCCCGCCCTGTGGGCGAATTCTTAATTGTTACAGTCCAGGCACAAATGACACGCAGATGTAGCGTCGCAAATGTTCTGAAGTATATTTATCTTGGAGCGAGCCTACAAAATTGCATTGTAATCTCAATTTAATTATTTTCTAGAACAGGGTACGGGTACGATACGATACGATACGATACGAATTTTATTACGATGAAATAACGGACTGAAATTATTGAACCAGCACAGGGGCTTGGACTAGAAAGAGGGGGAGGGGAGAGGTGTTTTTGCATGATTGCAGATATTTGTCACTGTCGTTGACGACCCTGTGCGACATATTACTACTTTTACACATCGGTAAAAGGAATAACATTACAGCCCGAATAGGGGTTTTTTTTTTTTTTTTACTCACGAGTCATTAGCAAGAATCGATATATACACATTTGCCTGGTCGGTGTTTTGTCATTCACCACTATGGCAGCGCACGGAACGGAGCTTGCCTTCTTCCAACTCACGCCTGACATCATCCTCATCGTCTATGACCATGAACTGCAGCTCATCGAAGAACATCCCCGAGAGGTGAAGCTATGTTTAAGCCTAGCAGGATGGGCTCTATTGACACGGTTGTTACAGGGAAAAGAGCCCGAAGACGATTTCATGCACGTGGGAGTCGGTGTCTACCTACGAAGTGGTAGAGATGATTCTTTTTTTCTCCGGTTAGAACAGTGTGGTGGTGCCTCTATCGTACTCCGGCCGGCATTATGGCAGGCGCTGAAAGCTATTATCACCGACGTCCACGACGTACTCCACCCCCAGGCGCGCTCTGTAGCTACCCGCACTCTTACACCGGACTGCACCCTATTGTTGTACCCCCAACGCGTGGAGCTCATCGATGACGACAGTAGATGTTGGTGTACGTCTGAACCAGCGCGTGTCTCTTTATCCCCGGAAGGCTGGATTACCTTGAAACGCGTGTTATGCGGTAACCTCGACGGTGCTAGCATTCACCTGTGTGACGACGTCTACATTTTCCGTGGTCCCTATTTTGCTCGACTCCTGTGTCTCAAGCGAGGTGGTTTTACTCTGGACCCCAATCTATGGACGGCTTTGCAACAAGTAGTCCCCATGGTCGATGAAGTACTCGCTCCACAGGAGCCCCTCACAGAATAGTACGACTCATGTCTGTACCCCCTACCTGACACTATAAATACCAGGGGTGAGACAGAGTGTGTGTCATTCACCGTTCGACATTTAGAGCAAGCATGTCATCCGACCTACGAGCCATCCTGCCCCTTACACCCCAGGCGGGGTTACACGTCTATGAAGATAAAGTCACCCTGGTGGAAGACTGTGGAGCTATTTGCTGGGCGCCCGCTGAGACCCTATCGAATACGGTGACGCTACAGCGTGACGGCTGGACCAAATTTAAACGGGTGTTGAGCGATGAGCTCGACGGACACCTCATCCACATAGACAATGCCATCTACGTATACCGTGGGCCTTTCTTCGCACGCCTGGGCCGCTACCAAGACCGTACGCGAGGCTTCACCCTAGGCCCCGCTCTGTGGTCAGCCTTGGAGAAAGTGGTGCCTATTGTAGACCAGCTGTTTACACCGGACGAGCGATCATCAGACGAGTTGGCGTGGGCTCGTGCTATGGAGGACGCGCTGGCTGAACCCCATGAAAAACAACAACTACATGAACCCGATACAGCCGGGGAAGACGAAAGTACTATATCTATAGGGTGCACAGAGGCTAGAGTGTCAGTGTCACCTGATGAAGCGAACACACCGGACGGGGACCCAGGGGCACCCCGATGAGGGGTAAGAAGACCGTGATGAGGGGGTCCCGAAAGGGAAAAAAGGGGTCAGCATCTACAGTGAACAAGGTGTTAACCGATTTGTATTACAACCCTACCAGTCCAGCCGCGTATAGCGCTGTGGGAGCGCTCGCTCGAGCTGTCCATTCCCAAGGCATCAGTCGAACTGAAGTTCGAGACTGGTTAAAAACCCAAGACACTTATAATTTACATCGAGCAGCCCGACGACATTTTCGCCGTAACCGAGTCATCGTAGGAGGCATAGACGCGCAATGGCAGGCTGATTTAGTGGATATGAGTCGATTTGCACCTCACAATGATGGACATCGGTACATGTTGACCTGTATCGATATTTTATCCAAGTATGCCTGGGTACTACCCATTCGCACCAAAACAGGAGAGAATCTAGTACGGGCGTTCCAGCAGATTTTCAAGACGGGGCGCAAACCCCTTTATTAGCAAACGGATGAAGGTACAGAATTTCTCAACCGACCCTTTCAAGCCTTTCTTAAGAAACAGAAGGTATTTTTCTTCCATACGTACAACGAGACCAAAGCCTCTGTGGTGGAACGATTCAATCGCACCTTCAAAGGACGAATGTACAAGTATTTTACCGCCCAAAACACCCGACGGTACATCGATGTACTACCTCAACTGGTTCAAGGGTACAATCGAGCCTATCATCGCAGTATCCAGCGAGCTCCCCTCGATGTCACAGAACGCAACGAACATCAAGTGCGTGGTACGCTGTACTCACCCAGTCCACCACCACTCACGTCACCCCGTTACAAACGCGGAGATGTGGTACGGATCAGTAAAGTGAAAGGCCAATTTGAGAAAAGTTACTTGCCCAACTGGAGTGACGAGCACTTTGTCATCGTTCGCCATAAACCTCGACAGCCACACGTCTATCAACTGGAAGATCTACAAGGAGAAACACTGCAAGGCACGTTTTACGAGGCAGAATTACAACCCATAGTGAAAACACCGAAAGACTACTACACGGTGGAAAAGATTTTGAAAACGGAACGTCGACGTGGCATCCCCTATCATTTCGTCAAATGGCAAGGGTGGCCCCGTTCGTTTAATTCCTGGGTGTCAGGCCGTGACATGAAACGCCTATAAATTCTAACCCCTATCACCGCCATCCTTCAGTGTAGGGTTGTACCATGGATAGTGCACATCTACCCTTACTGTTACGAACTCGAAAAGCACAAGTGGGTACTGTAGTGTGTCTAGTAGTGCTTCTGGGTACGTTATTTGGAGGCGTGTTCTACGATTTGGCGTACGTGATATCCTGTTTCAACACCCTTCGTCCCACAATTCCACCTCCATCATCCACCACTTCGACCACCACTACGACGCTGCCTACGCCACCCAAGACGTCAAGGTACCGCCACGTATCAACCCAGACACCCACGCCTACCACGTGGCCGACGACGTCACCCACCCCATCCACCACGTCACCTGACCGCCACATCCATCCACCCACGCCTACGACGTCCCGTACTACGACGCCCCGTACTACTACGACTCCACGTGATCCTCCGTCACCCCTGAGAAGCGACGACCCTTCCACTCCATCACCACAACCTAGTACACCTACCACCACTCCTACGACGCTAAACACATTTAGAGTGCACGAATCACGTTTACCACGGCAACGGTACCCGTTCGACTACGATCCCCGGTGGGATCCACGAGAACGGGGGTGGGCCTCTGAACGCCGAGCGCAAATCACCAAATAAAAAAAACTATGGATCCTCGGTGGCAGCATCCTTTCACGTGTCTCATCGCTGGATCGACAGGGTCGGGAAAAACACACTTCGTTCAACGTCTCATCCAACACGGGTAAGCCCTCATTTCACCTCCTCTAGCTCGCATCCTGTGGTGTTATGGAGCTTGGCAACCCACGTACGAGGAACTGGCACGTGTCCCGGGACTCACCTTAATGGAAGGCTTACCCCCTGAGGATACGCCCAAAGACACGTTGGTGGTGGTGGACGATCTCATGACGGAAACAGACAGTCGAATCACCCGTCTCTTTACCAAAGGAAGCCATCATCGTCGGTTGAGCATCATCTACATCGTGCAGAATCTCTTCAGTAAGAACAAAGAGCACAGGAACATTAGTTTGAATGCTCAGTATGTGGTGTTATTCAAAAACCCCAGAGACGCTTCCCAAATTACGCACCTGGGCCAACAGATGTACCCTAAAAACACGGCCTTTGTACGAGAAGCCTTTGAAGATGCTACACAACGAGCTCACGGGTATCTACTCATCGACTTGAAACAAGACACTCCCTCACCCCTTCGATTGCGTACCCACATTTTTCCCGGAGAGGTGCAGACGGTGTACACACCCAAATAAAAGAAGAAGACAACCCACTCTAGCCGTCACTCATCATGTCTGCACGGGTACGCAAGCACGCGCCGGCCCTCCGCGTATTACGCAGCGCGCCACCGGAGGTGGCCCGTGCCCTGGTGCGCGGGGCGGATCCCGACTTGGTACGGTGTTTGTGTGAAGTGGCGCATAATGTGTTAAAAGGCAATGTTCCGCTCAGTCCTCTGCAGAAAGGGAAATTGCAACGGCACAAGGCGGGTCTTCGAACGTTGGTGAAGAAGACGGGTAGTGTCAAGAAAAAGAAACAGGTGTTACAGCGAGGTGGATTTCTCGGCGCACTCCTCGCACCCTTAGCCGCTACTGTACTGGGGCCGTTACTAGGCTCCATCTTGGGACGCTAACGTCATGGAACATACGAAAAAAATGATGCTGGTCGAACCTCGACTGTTACAGAGTTTGCAATCACCCTATCCCGTGCCTGCCACAGTGCAACAACTGCAGTCTCTGGATGAAGAGATGAATAGTATACTCCAACGTCGACTACCCGATCACGAGAAAATTCAACTCTACCATCATACGCTGAACCAGTACCAGACGTTTATGGATCAATATAGAGGGAGTAGTAGTACACCACAACTACCCACAACGCCCACAACGCCTACACTCACACCCCCGCCGCCGCCACCCTCATCCTCTGCCTCACCTCAGCTGGAACAGGAAGTGTTGGCCAGTGTGCCTAAAGCCTTCAAGACCAAGGCGCGTTTATTGTTGGACCGGGTGAAACAGAATGCCGATATGGGTTGGAACGCTGAAGGAAAACTGCTGATTCGAAACCAAGTGGTGCCGGGGTCTCATATGACCGATTTGATCAACGATATGGTACGTTCTCGCAAACACTCTAATCCACCGGGCTGGGAAGCCTTTGCTCAGGGATTAAAAGACACACACACTCCTCAAGAATTGGTAGGAAATCGTGAACGCTGGAAGTGGATGCAAGCACCCTCTCGACTTCCCCCTACCTGGGAACGTGAATGGCAACCGCAGACGCCGCCCAAAACACCCTCACGGCGGGACCGTTCTTTTCACCCCTATGCGACCTCTATACCGACCACACCACCGCCACGACGATCACGACGCCGAGGTAAGGCGCCCAAGGCCTGGGAACCTTACTAAGGGAGGGTGACCCCCTATAAAAACCCGGTGCAGAAGCCAGAACAACTCAGTCGTCATGTTTTACCTGACGTTGCCCAGTAATAGTTCACTCGATGTGTTTCCTGACAACACCCTGGCCAAGTATGTCACTCAATTACCACAACCGTTACATTTACCGGGTCGGTGGGAATGTGGACTGGTAGATATTCAGTACCCTTACTCGTGGTACAACGTACGAGACCAAGAAGTATGGTACGAAGTGACGTACGAAGGTAAAGTCACCAAACTCATTCTCCCCGAAGGCCAATACGATACGCCCCAGAAGTTCATAGAGGGTCTGCTGTCCTTGTTGGAGTACAAGTCTCTACGGGAGGCCACGAATAATTCAAAACCGCTGAAAGTCTATCCCTTCAAGAATCACGTGATCTTGGCTGTCAACCCACACAACGACAAGACCTGTATCCTGCTGAGCCCTAACGTGGCTGTGAAACTCAGTCCTACACTACAGCAAATGTTAGGTCTGCCTTACAGAGTGTACCCGGGGCCCACCACCGACAACGGTGACGATGTGATGGATATGAAAGTAGGCATGTACGGACTGTACGTCTACTCGGACGCAGTGGACAGCCATATTGTGGGCGATGTGAACACACCTCTGTTACGGGTGGTGCCCATTAGCAAGACGTATGGCAATCAAGTCAACCAGAGTTTCAACCATATACTCTACCTGCCCGTACGACATACCGATATCAACACGATCACGGTGGATATAAGAGATGACACGGGACGCCCGGTCGCATTCGAACGAGGGAAAGTGGTGCTGATACTTCATTTCCGACAAGCCCGTTCTCCTCACTTCGTATAATGTACGTGCCTTACCAGTGCCATACACCCAGCTATGCCGACTACTACAAGAAACAAACGGGGGGAGGCTTGCCCATCTTTAGCGGTGCACGCATGCAACGAGGTCACGGATTGGGAAACATACTGGGCAGCATTGTGAAAACGTTCTTACCCTTGGTGACACGAGGTGTCAAAGCGGTGGGCAAACAAGCGGTACGCAGTGGATTGCGCGTGGCCGGTGATGTGATGGGAGGCACAGCACCCCGACAAGCCTTGAAACGACGGGCTAAAGAAGCCGGCAGCGTCTTGATCGCCAAAGCCCTTAAAAGACAACCCCGGACACAGCGAAGAGTCATTCGACGTCCAACACACCGACGACGCACACCCCGGAGGACTAAGACCAAGAAGAAGAAGAAGAGTAGTAGGAGAGACATCTTCGCATAATGGCATTCATTCACTCCGAGTCGTGTCCGTCTACCAACAGTGAATTGGATTTGTGGACTATTCCACC